>JAPKLY010000187.1:265593-329346 GCA_026898435.1 Prunella vulgaris
CGAGCTCCATCATCACATAACGTTCGTGGACCACAAGGCACCAGAGCCCGCCCTGGAGCTCGCCCAAACCGCCTAGACTCATCTCCGAAGCTCGCCGACGAGCTCGCCTATCAGTCGAATAGAACTCCGATGGTGTGCTCTTTTTCCCTCCGTCCGGTTTATCCACAAGGGTGGTTTACGGCGAGGTTTTTAATGAGGCCCATCTAGTCTAAGGCATAGTAGTAGGACGAGGCACAACATAGGTAGCAGTGTAAGGGACCAGGACGAGGGTTATGGACCCTCGTCAACACCGGAAGCCATATAGGCTCGTAAGGTGCCATCTCACACTCGCACACCTATAAATAAGACCTCTCTTGTACTATTCGCACAAGGCTCACAATTCTGAAAATCAATACTACTACTCTTGCAATATTTCTCTCTCTAAACTCTCCACTCTCCCTCCTCATATTTTACATCCAAGAACACAAATTCTTGGATTATTGTTTGATAGGATTAACATGATATAAAGCCACATAAACAAACGTTGTTAATAAATTCTATCAACAAGTGGATTGTTTTTAAGTCTTTTAAAATCCTGATTGAATACCAATGGATTATTTTTAAATCCTTTAAAATCCTGATTGAATACCAACAGACTTTTTTATAAGAAAAAAGTCCTTTAAAATCCCATGAAATCTTAAACGAATACACCCCCTTAATTGCTGTCAGCTTATGTGTGTGTGAGCATAGAGGGGGAGAGAGGTATGAATGTGATTGAATTGAGTGAAGAAAGGTGAGGGAAGAGGCTTTCATTAATTCTGATGTTGGTGGCTGTGCAAACAGGGATGGCAGACGGTTTTGATTCGGTGAGGAACAGGGCACCATTGGTGTTGGCTATGTCTTCCTGATTGCTGCTTTTTTTTAAACAGGCGGCGGATTAAATCTTCTGCAGCGATTGATTTCAACAAGTCAGCGTTCAGATTCGTTCAAGGTCAGAAAGCTAATTGGCAGCTATGGATTCATGAACATCACTACGTTTGATTTAATTATTCATCGATTCTTGCAATTTGATAGTGGAGAAAAAAAAAGTGATATGCTTTGGAGCTAATTAATGGTTGTGCAGTTACTCGGGATCCCAATCAGGCACAGAATGGAGAATTTGTCCGGAGATATTGGGAGATTGAGGGCTCAGGATGTTGGGGAAGGAAATGTGGAGATCAGGTATGGTTAACTCTATTACAGTTTTTCTGTGAATCGTGTTGGGACTATATTAGTGAATAGAAAGAGTATTAGTAGAAAGAGATAAGATTAGGGGCAAAATTAGTGAATAGAAAGAGTATTAGTAGTATTACATGATTTGGTTCGCCAGTATTATTCGTGCTGCTTATATTATATGTGGCAGCTACTTTGTAGTTCGTATGAAGGAAGAATAGCGCAAGGTCCACTTAGAGGTACCCCTGTTATTTTAAGGGTGATTATAGGTGTATTTATATTCTACATGCTTGAAAGCTTTAATATAGTCCTGCTGGTGTAAATGTTGCTCCAAATGTCATCATGTTGCCCCATGAATTACTTCCCTGTACACAAACAGATGGATTTCCTGATGGAGGTTGTAGTTAGTCGTGTGTCCTTGTGTTGAATTCAGAATGCTCCCTACCACATGCTTTATTTTTCATTTAGTTTCTTATTAATTCTAATTTACAGTGAGTGTATATACATATAGAAGCCCGTGTCATCTGAATTCCAACCATATGCACGTTACAAGAGATTGAGGATCATTTTGCTTAAGGTAGTTTCATTATTTTCTGGTTAAACATGTTTTTGTTTTCTAGGGTGAATAGGTGATTTAATCTTCATATTTTGCATCTGTTATTGTCTTTTCTTTTCTTTTCTTTTTTTTGTGTGTGATTTGATCTTCAAGCATATAATTTCTTTATTCACAATGGTAATTTAATATGCATGAATTAATATTGGCAGTCGGGTTTATATATGTACGAAAAAAAATGAAAAACTAATCAAGAAAACATCTTTGAATTCATTAGAATATTAAATTAAGATTAACTTGGACTTGCTTCATTATTACAATCTGGCAAGTATAAACTAACAGATTATAGAAAAGTTCTTTACGTAACACTTGATATTTTTGAAATCTCTCATATTGACATGGTTGACATTATTTTGCAGGAAAGTTCATGATTTATTTTCAAAGAAAATGACATTTTACAGGTATGATTTCCATGTTGACATGCTAACCTGTTTGCATTTTACATTTATCACACAAGCTATGCAGTTTCAGAGACTGAAGAGGGGGATCACAAATTGATTGCAAGTGATGATTTAGTTCATTCCGAGGATATTCTGGGTAGTAAGAGAATAGAGTTAACTTTTTTCTTTTGTCCTCTCTTGCCTGGTCAGCTGGTGTGGTAGCTTTTCACCGGCCTGATCCATCAAATATTGAACACCACTAATCTTTATTCTGCTTATTGTGGTGAAAAGCCAGTTCCAGTAGATCAGAGTGATCAGCATAAATTGTTAGATTTTATAGCATTTTCTATTCCTTTTTTTTAACACTTATCATAAACTTTTTTTTCCGGCTTTTGTTTTGCATTCAAGAAGTTGGACAATCGTTTTGTGAACTACATTTTATGGTTGGGAGTTGTTTCAAAAGATATTAAAATTAAGAACAGGAAAACTTTGTTTATATCCACTGATAGTTTGAAGGCTCTCTTATGTCCAATGATCACTTAGGTTCCCACAGATTTCAAACAATTAATATTTATTATGTCCAAGTTTATTATCCGAAGATATCTTATTATTTTGATTAATATTTGCTACACCCACATGGGTACTCATTTTTTTTTAATTGTGTGGGAATTATTGCCCCTCAACCAGTGCCTCTGGAATCTGAATATTTTTTGTCTTATTTACCTCAGGCTCCTGTGCTATTTAAGGGAATTGGTCACTCAATAAATCCTGGAAATAACTTGGTATGAATTTTCCATTTAATGAACATGGATCCTGCGTGCGTGGATTTAAGATAGTACCTTATTGTGTCATCATTCATCACTATAACAGCTGCATTATATTTCAGGTGCTAAAAGTTCTCTCTGCTTCACCAGCAGCATATTCGCCCAATCCAAAATCCAAGTTATCAAATCCTCCTAAATTTGATTGGTTCAGCAACATCATTAGTTTCGGTTGTGCAGGTACTTTAGTTCAGTCTTTAAACCCGTCCAAAATTGCCAAATGCTTCTAACCATGGGGTGTGGTTGCTTGCCTAGAAGCTTAACTAAATTCAATTTGTCATATTCCTGACTTTTTTTATTTGAGACACATGCATCCCTCACCCTACAAGATGCTACTCATTAACTATTAAGACAATGCATTGTTAGCATACCCAACTCCACTAAAACTCTCATTTTACAACGTCACCACTTTAGTTTATATATACCTACAAGACCATTTTTGGGTTGAAAGAAATCAGGGCTTTCAACTGATTTAACTAATGAAATCCCCCCAAAGTGAGGTGTAAAAAATTTGCGAAGTGGTCAAAGTGTGAAGGATGTCGCCCTTCATTTTTAATTTTATGATCTTAGAAATCATAATCAAATTATCATAGTGACTTCTCTGATTTGTACAAAGAAGCCAGAAGTTGGTCTAGAACTGTTGGTACTCTATGGAAAGGTTTAAAACAACCTTCCTTGCTAGGAGAAGTAAGGCTTATGATGTATTACCCGAGAAAAGTGAATCTTAAAGCTTGCCTTTTGTAACTACCCTTGAGTGCATAATTTAACTTTTAAAGTTTGAATAAATGAGAAAACAAAGGGAACAATTTGGTGGGAAATGACACCTTTGGTTCATCTATTGGAGGTTGTAACATTTGGGATATCATTTAAAGATACATAATTTCTTTGATAGATCTTCTCAGAAGTTATGCCTCTTTGATTTTCAGGCAAGCAATGCTCGAATTTTGATATCCGGCTTTCTCAGCATGTTCAGCAACAGGTTAGTAAGTAATGCTAGAGAACCATCTATTATCATATCTTGTATTATGTTTGAGCCTGAAAAGATATACTCTCTTTATATCATACTCAATTACTACTGATCAAAATTTTCTCTTCTTTTGCTCAATCAATATTTCTATAAATTGAATTAAAATAACATAATTTTTTTGCGTTATATCTCATCTAAATTAGGGTATGTACATTGCATGTTATTATAACACGTAGTAATTAAACTCAATTTCATTTAAAGTGATAAACAATAGAGTGGTAGATGTGTTTGGGACACAAGAAACATGTTTGATTTTTGTTGAAGATGTATTAGTGTGAGGGTGCATTAAAATTTTATGAATGAAAGGAAAAGAAGGAAATATAATATATATTGGAAGTAAGTGATAAGTGTAGGTATTGTTGGATCCAATATTTTTTTGTGAGTGTAGATTGTTTCTAAATAAAAAAAGAAAAAAATTATTACAGACAAACAAAAAAAGACAAGTGAGAAATAATTTCATGGACGGAGGTAATATTTTTCTACTTTGTTCCACTTTAATCTAAACTGGTGTGTTTGTAACCTAAAATTTATACTGATTTCTACCAAAAATAAAATACCCATTCCATACCGACATTTTGGTTATGAACATGGTAATTTAAATTTTAAACTAACTGAATTTCGATTAGACTAAATATTTTTAAATATTTATTTGATCATTCCGTGAATAACCTGTAAAATAGTATGTATAATTCTATAAAAAAATTAATCGAACTAAACAAAATTTTAAAATATTTAATATATATATATATATATAAGTTAATAACATTATCTTTAATTTTCTAATAAATTAGATTTTGTTTAGGTTAAGCATGCGATATCAAGGGAGAGATTTTTTTCCGTTGTGGGGCATCTATGAGCCAGTGTTCTAGCTAAGATCGGATGAGAATTGTGTGAGGGGTAAGCAAAGTGGCCTCTGCCTTAATGGGAAATTTGTTGTAATAATTTTAATGTTCAGTACACATATACGTATATTGAATTGAGATGCAGAAATTGATAATTATAAGCTTCTATCATAGTTTATGATCTTTTTTATGTCACTTTTTGAAAACTTAGAAGTCAATTTTCAACATTAATTTATGATTAGGACCAAAGGATCAAAAGGCCAAATATAGTGAGAAACATCTTTGATTAATTATATTTCACGTATATCTTCATTTCTATTCCAGCTAAGCATGGATTCACGTGTTTTTATAACATTTGTGTTAAATATTTTAATTTTTGCAGGAATTGACATCCAAATCTACATTATTAAAGATAGAATATGTGTTTTCTCATATATTTCCCTTTTATGTTTTTGCAGGTCCGACAAAAGTGCTTACAATAATGTAGATATCGATAGCTATATTTCTCTTTTTCTTTGTTAGATTTTGATTTACATGTCAATTTTGAAAAAAGTATATATTTTACTTTTGAATGCAATTTGTTTCATTGTTTCTTTATCCATTGACTATGATCCAACCCTAAAAGCAATGTGTATTCATCTAATGAAATTTAGAATTCGTATTACTAGGAATATTTTAATTTTGCATCTTTTTTTATAGTATTATTGCTTATATCAGTGTTACTTTGAATAATATATAGAACAGAAGCCAATACAAGCTATTGACAAGAAATTAGTGAGAAGAAAGAAAAATATAGTGTGAAAGTAAATCAGTGAGGTTAGACTTAAAAATATATATATTTCCTTTACAAAATGACTTGCAAAAGAAACAATTAAAAAAAGTTACAATAGGCCCGTGCATTGCACGGGCAAAATCTAGTTTTAACAAAAGAGCAGAAGGACTAGAGAAATTGTTGCGAAATTCATGAAAAATAATAACTAAAAAGCAGAAGACTTACTTGCATTCTGTTGATCCACGGATTGAAGAGAAATGCTCTGCTCATCCACGTGATTGAAGATAATAAATAGTGGAATCATATATCTAAGACGTGGTTACAATTGAAGAGAGAGGGAGGAGTTTGAGGGAATCTGGCTTTGAGATTTTGACTATCTCCACATGAACGTGAAGAGAAGAAGAGTTTGCCCTATTGAAAATTTTAATTCCTTTGAAAATTTGAAAACCCGCCACAGCCCACAGGCCTTTTTCTGTCTCCTTTAAAAAAAATTCTTGATATAAATTTTATGGATCGCTTGTTTTAAATTTTTCCATAGTAATGGAAATGAAATTTCTATTTTTTTTACCCTTACATATAATGAATGAGAGTTTATGCTCATGGTGATTACATCATTAATGTTGTACTTCAATTTTAAAAAATGTTGACAAAAAAAGAATGTTGTTGGTTGTGGTATAGGGGATTAATTGAGAAGGATGATTATAAGGTGAGATGTAGGAGAAAAAACAACATTATGTACCTCATTTATTCTCATTCCATATAATAATTATATTATATGTATATCTCATTCCCATTATTATTGAAGAATTTTTTTACCAAGCGCCCCCTTAGTTTTTTTTTTTAGGGGGCGCTTGTCTCAAATTTTTCAATGGTAATGGGAATGAAATTTTATTTTTCTTATTTATCCTTAAATATGTTGAATGAGAGTTTATATTCATGGTAATTACATCATTATACTTGTGCTCTAATTCTGGAATATGTTGACAAAAAAAAAGTTGTTAATTGTGGTATGGGGGATTGATTGAGGAGGATGATTATAGGATAAGATGAAGGTAATCGAATTGGAGTAATGATTACCTTGTTTAGGAGGAAAATCAATGTTGTGTACCTCATTTGTTCTCATTACCTACTATAATTACTATATATGTATCCTCACTCTCATTACCATTGAAGAATTTTCATACCAAACGCCCCCTTAGTTCATATTTTTAATGAAATATATATTTAACTTTATGGAGTATATTTTAGTGATAATATTTTTCTTGAAATATATTTTACATTTCATCAATTAATTTGAAGTACAAAATTTAAATTTATCATATTTATGTAAGATCAACACTTGTGTAGAAATTTCTACCGTATAAATATTTATTTTTGAAAAATTCGCGGGTTTAAATCGGGTTATGTCGAATTTGGGTTTTTTTTCTTTTTCGAAATTCACGGCAACTTATAATTCTAGATTTTTTCGCTACCAGATATGTTACAATTTGGGTCAAAGCGTGTTACTATTAGATAAATATTGTGTTACTAATTCTTTAAAAATTAATTTTCAAGTAACTATAAGAAAAATATGTATTTATGCAAAAATAAATAAGTGTTACTTAATTTATTTTTTACTTTCTTTGTTGTTTTATGTTGATAGTATGTTGTTCATGTGCTAATACATTTTTTAATACCTTACATATTTTATATAAAATAGTAGAATATATATTTTTCTAAAGACAAATAAATGATTGTATATATACCGTAACACATATTTACTTTAATTATAACACACATTTACGTTTGCAGTAACACACTTTTACTCTAATTGTAATATACATTTTACTCTAAATGTAACACATATTTGCAATAACACACATTTACTCTAATTGTAGCACATATTTACTCTTCAATTTGTGTTATTATACGAGCAAACATGTGTTACTATAGAATAAAGTGTACTTTTGTTAAGAACAAATATGTGTTACACATACAATGTAACACATGTATGTGTTACATTGTATGAAAATTGTTTATTTCTACAAAAATAAATGAATATGTGAAAAAAATAATAATTTTTTTCTAATTGTAACGAACATGTTTCCTTAAAGTAACATACATTTGCCCAAATTATAGCATACCTGGAAGCAAAAAAATTAAAAATACAAGTTGCACGAGTTTTGAAAAAATACTCAAATCTGACCCGACCCGGTCTAGACCCGCGAATTTTTCAAAAATGAATATTTATATGGTAGAAATTTGTATATAATTTTTGTCTTTATGTAATATCTGATGACGAAATTCATTTGTCACCAAGATTATTTATAAAATTTATGACCTTCTTTTTATGAAAAGTGATAAATAAGTACTAATTGTCACTATATGTAAATATTGATGACCAAAAAATATGTCACTTATTATTCCAAATAATTAATGTCAAAATATAAAATTATCATAAAAATATTATATAACATGACGAATATAATCACAATGAATATCGTCATCAAATAATATGGTAACAAAGTGTATCACTAATTATTTTGAATAAATAGTGACAAAATAAAAAATTGTCGTAAAATATTATATTTTACAACGAATATATTCGTCACGAATTATAATAAATATTGTCATCAAATAATATTGTGACTTATAAGTGTGCTACTAATTATTTTGAATAAATAGTGACAAAATATATCATCGTCATCTAAATATATATATTAGTTTCAATGACGTTATATATCGTCACTAGTAATTATGAATATCGTCACCAAAATTTTTTATGACGATTTCTTTTATATCGTTGTCGAATTTATAAATTAGCGACGAAAAGATAAATTATTGGTGACAAAATAAAATTTTGTTACAATATATTATTTTTTTAGTGATGAAAATAACATTTGTCATCTTTATATAACAAACAATGATGAATATTTTATCGTTGCGAAAAAATTTGTCATGTAATATGTGATTTTCTGTAGTTTCCCCCATCCAATCAATTTTTTTATTCAATTTATTATTCTACAGATTATTAATTTAGTGTAATTTGAATCCATTCCCCCTCCCCTTTTATACCAATTTGAATTTTTTTACTTTTAATACTTAATATTATAAAATTTTGGATTTTTTTACATAAAATTTATAATATATTTAATACTTAATATAGGAATATTATACTTAATAAAAATATTATAAAAACAATACATACCACAATATATGTATATATATATAAATACCATAAAATTCTACAGCAAAAGTATGCACAAAAAATTTAAGAGTAAAATCGAAAAATGTGTCTATGACAGAATATTCATAAGTGCAAAACAATCAAGTAAATGTTCAAATGTTCGTACCTATTGTTCAAATCAAATGATTGTTAAAAGTTCAATTACAGATTTGTTCTAGTGATATTTAAAATATTCACTGTTGTAATATAATTAAACTACATCAAATTTCACAACAAGATAATGCACAAAATTCAAAGGGGTTAAATATCTGAAAAAAATTCTTTTACAACAGAATATTCATAAGTGCAAAAAAAAAAGTAAAAGTTCAAATTAAATAATTGATAAATTACACATTGTACGTCTACAAGTTCAAATGTACGGTACCAAAACACATTCAAAATTATGTCCACAAATTAAACAAAAAAAGCAAAAATAACTTCAAATAACTTTGAATTTGAGACATTGCTGCTCAAAAGGCTCGCATCTCCCATTTCTATTTGATCAAAATCAAAGAAAGATTCGTCGCAATCTTCTAGCCAAAATATTACCTTAATCCAGAAAGAAGTCAAAGCTATTCAACCACTATTAAAACTGCATTCAAAGCTCAACGTTGAAATTCATAAGCATGTCCCATTTCAATTTCATCAAAATCAAAGAAAGATTCGTCGCTATCTTCTAGCCATAAAATTACCTTAATCCAGAAAGAAGTCAACGACATTCAACCACTGTTAAAACTACATTCAAAGCTCAATGTTGGAATTCATAAGCACAACAGGCCCACCACTTCTCACCGAAGACGAAACCGACACAGCTTCTTATTCCACCATTGCACCACCACTCACCACCTTCATATCTTTTAGCCACGACCACCGTTGAAATTCCTCTATTGTACGCCCGAAGCCATGACCATCAGAATTAATTGAAGATCTCTGTCCAATAGCAGCCACAGCTTCGCCGGAAATTGGGAACCCATCACAACCATTGTCCACGCCTCTGGCTGAAGCTACCATCCCCTGTCACTAATTCACAACCGTTGCAATTTTATTGAAGAGAGAGAGTCAACCGACCATTACCGGGGAAATCGACGCTCCACTCATCGTCTATAAAACCATCGACCATCACCGGAAACAGCCACTTCACATCTATAATCGAAAAAGTGAAATTGCTTTTGATTTTCTTTCACTTTTTACACATTAGAGACAATCTTGTAAATATTTTAGTACTTTTTGAACTGTAATTAATAGTACTCTTTAATATAATATCTCATGCATTTCAGGAACCATTTTCATTCCACATCTTGCCATATTATGAATACTTTGGGGGTATATTGGTAATATTAAATATTTTTCCGGAGCTTGCCTCTTTTCGTCAATCAATTCTTCATCTCCTCGAATTCCATTGGAGGAGCAATCGACCGTGATACACATCACTCACACTGAATCATATCTCTGTCAATTTACAAATTTTATTTTCTTTTTCGTCTCTTTTTTCCCGACCTTCAATCTTTTCAACACCACTTTCTCAATTTCGGGGATTCTTGTCGTCGTTTTCCGTTTCTGTAAGGTGCCTGCTCTTGATTTTGCAAGGGTTTTGATTCTATTTTTGTTCGACTTTGCAGCTCTTCATTTTATTTCATTTTTACATGAACTTTCCAGATCTGAAGTGGGTGGTTGTAGGTTTTTGGAGTTCTGCATTTTTATCTATATAATTAGGATATTGTGTTAGCGATGTATTTGTTTCGTTTGTAGCTGCTTGTTTGATTTGTATTGTGAATGTGTTTTCTTGGAAAGCAAAATTATTGTTCCCAATTGTGAAAATAGGGGATTTTTTGTGTGTCGAAGATAACAAGGAAAGAATAATTTGGGTAACCTAACCCCAAATTCACTTCGTATTTTTAATTGGGATATCTCTGCTGCAAACTTTTTTTTTTACTTGGTAATGCTATGTGCTTGCACAGAAATCGGAATAGGTTTTACCCATCAAATGCATGTATTGTTTCTTTTCAATCTGCCAGAAACGTGGAAAAATATGGTTTCAATGTATTCTCAATTCGTGCATATACAGTTACAGTGCTTTAATTTTGCTTGATTGTGGTTCCCTCAGTAATAATTGCTCTTTGATGTACAATTGAAATTGAATACATGAAAATTGAAGCCTTAGCCCCTCCAAACGAGCTTTTAATATGTTATTGTGTTGATGTTATACTCTATGTGCTGCGCGAAATCTTCAGTTGAAATGTTTGTTTGTGGATAAGTAATCTGCTTTAATTCTGATTGGGTATTTTGCAGGAATATGGATGGATCAATTCAAGATGGTAGCAGTGTGGATTCATTCTTGAGGAACTATAAGCTTGGGAAGACTCTTGGTATCGGCTCATTTGGTAAAGTTAAAATTGCGGAACATGCAATGACTGGGCACAAAGTTGCTGTGAAGATCCTTAACCGAAAGAAAATAAAGAATATGGATATGGAAGAAAAAGGCAAGTCAATCAAATAAGCAGCATGGTCTTATTTCCTATTAATTTTTTTAATTCTCTTGCCATCCTTCAGCTGTTTCTTGATTTTCTATTTCTCAAAATCTATAACTTAAAGTAATTAGTTTTTTCATTTTTGCTAAGTATATAATTTGTCAATGATCTGCTTCTGATTATATTTGGAAATCAACCATTATCTAATTATCTCCATCAGTAGCTTTTCTGAAGTATTTTATATGTAATTTTCTTGGGTTAACATTTGTTCAGGTTTCACTGTGTCTTTATTTCAGATAAAGAGCTTACAAAGCTCATCGTAGTTGTATATTGTTTTTATGTTACTGTAAATATCAGGTTTTTTGCCTCAATAAATGGATTCTTAATTTTATTAGAAGTGGAACTAATGAAACTTGAGATTTGTACCGAGTGCCACAGCATTATAGTAACTTTAAGTAAAGGGCATTATTAATGTCATAAAGAATCGACCTGCTATGATAATTACAACATGCTATTTATGGTAGTAGACAACTTTACTTGATCTGTCTTAGTTAGCAATTTAACCATGCTATACTCCTTTATGACTGGGTTTTCTTCTTACAGTTAGAAGAGAAATCAAGATTTTGAGATTATTTATGCATCCACATATCATACGTCTATATGAGGTCGTGGAGACACAGTCTGACATATACGTTGTGATGGAATATGTTAAATCTGGTGAGTTGTTCGACTATATTGTTGAGAAGGGAAGGTTGCAGGAGGAGGAAGCCCGGGGTTTCTTCCAGCAGGCAAGATGTCTTTTTGTGTATTAAGTTGTTTCTTTTATGAATTATTATATGAGATGCAAAATATCCAGAAACTTTGATTGTGTGCTGATGATTGCAGATAATCTCTGGAGTGGAATACTGCCATAGGAATATGGTGGTTCATAGAGATTTGAAGCCTGAGAACCTGCTTTTGGATTCTAAACGCAATGTGAAGATTGCTGATTTTGGTTTGAGCAACATTATGCGAGACGGTCATTTTTTGAAGACAAGTTGTGGAAGCCCCAACTATGCTGCTCCAGAGGTACTTAAGAGTATTACAAGTAGTGTGAATTGCTTACACCTTTAATATTTAAATAAATGATTTTGAAAGGCTTTAATGTTGCATTGTTCTTAGGTTATATCTGGTAAGTTATATGCGGGCCCCGAGGTGGATGTCTGGAGCTGTGGTGTTATTCTCTATGCGCTTCTGTGTGGCACCCTTCCATTTGATGATGAAAACATTCCTAATCTTTTCAAGAAAATTAAGGTATGTTACGTATGTTTGAGGTTACTTGTGTCAACCAATTGCTCTGTTTAATTTCAAGTTTTACAATAGTAGGTGCTAAAGTTTGAGTCAGAAAATCTGCATGATTATTCGTAGATGTTTGTTGCAGCGGCTCTTTTGGACTTTACAGTCTGAGGTTTTAAAGTGGGTAAATTACCTAATATACTGGATTTTAGATGCATGTACATGTGATCTTGCATCTGTTACTTTGGCCTTTTTGTTACTTATGCTGAACTTAAGTAGGGTCCAGGAAGCTGAAACCAAGTGCACCCGATTGGCTTATTATGGTTAATCACGATTTAACTGTTATAAGCTCTACTAACCTCATAGTATTTTAGCAAAGAACTTGTTGATGAACTAACTATTTTTCCAGCTGATTCTAGTTGCTATAGCCTATGTAGTCCCTTTATTAGTTGCCTTATTCACTAACCTATGTGTGGAACCTCTTCCCAGTCCCACCCTACCACAACCACCCCCCACCTAAGGAAGAAAAGCAAAACAGCCAAAATGTGGTTTAGGAGGTTCCCTTTTGTTAGCATCTGCATTCCACTTTTTGTTAATTTTATTTGCTTCTTGGATGTAATCATACTGACTATAATTGTTTTGAATAAACAAATAATTCATCTGCCTTGGTAATCATTTGTAGGGTGGAATATATACACTTCCCAGCCACTTGTCTGCTGGTGCTAGAGATTTGATTCCTAGGATGCTCATTGTGGACCCCATGAAGCGAATGACTATCCCTGAGATCCGTGCGCACCCCTGGTTCCAAGCTCATCTCCCACGCTATTTAGCTGTGCCACCACCAGATACAACTCAGCAAGCTAAAAAGGTTTGTAGGATGAACTCAATACGTGAAGTCTTGATGTTTATAAGTAGTACATGGAGTCTAGAAGTTAATAAGCAAAAAGAGAACAATTGAAATTTTCCGAATTTCTATGCAATTCATTATTGGTGTGTCATGTGTGTATGTTTCTGGTGGTTCTCTGGCATTAGGGTTTCCTTCTCTCGCTTAAGTCTTGCTGGTTTATCTGAATGAACATATATTATTAATCTGACAGTTATCTGGGTATTACTTGATCTGATTCTCCTGCAGCACAACTATGTGTAGAAATTTTATCAAGTGATTTAAGTCTTCTTTTCTTCTTTTTCTCACAAGCAGATTGATGAAGAGATTCTTCAGGAAGTGATTAAGATGGGATTTGACAGGAATGTGCTTCTTGACTCTATTCGGAACAGAGTTCAAAATGAGGTGAATTTTGTGACTGTATCATGTTCTTATTGATGTTCAAATTTACTTATTTCTTGACTTTATTTCAGGGTACTGTTACATACTATTTGTTGCTAGACAATAGGTTTCGTGTTGCTGGTGGATACCTTGGGTCTGAATTTCAGGAGGCCTTGGTGAGCTTTTTAAGTTTATGCTTGTGAGCATGCTTTATGTTTCCTTTTATTATTTTATAATGAAGAGGAAATTTTTCTTGTGTGTGTGTGCGTTACCTCCTAAACTTATTCCATTAGTTGAGAAAATCGTATCTGTGTAGGAACCTGGATATAATCGCATGAATCAAAATGAGACTGTGGCATCTCCTGTTGGGCAAAGAGCCATTGATTATCAACAATTTGGGGGAAGGCACTTACCAGTTGATAGGAAATGGGCACTTGGCCTCCAGGTTTGTATACATGCTTTTCGTAATTCATAGCGAGAGGATATAATATTCTTTGAATTGGTGGGGCCATATAAAATTTAACTAGTGTTTTGCGTTTATGGTGCCAATTCTCACCCTATTAGTATAGGCCTTCATTTGTTATTGATATTATTTCTGTTATTTCTAGTCTCGAGCCCATCCACGGGAGATCATGACAGAAGTTCTGAAAGCTCTGCAAGAATTGAATGTTTGCTGGAAAAAGATTGGGCACTATAACATGAAATGTAGATGGGTTCCTGGAAATCCTGGTAGCAATGAAGGAATACTTAACAATTCTATGCTTGACAATAATTATTTTGTGGACGAATCTGCTATCATTGAGAATGATGGCAATAGTAGGCCAAAGAATGTGGTCAAATTTGAAGTGCAGGTAAACTAATTCTGTTATGCATTTCTTTTTTCTTTTTTTTGGGTATCATAATAGAACTAGACTAATATTTAGTATGCACATTATAAATGTAGTAGTGTAGTTTTTACTGAAGGTGTGGACCCAAAGGTAGATTATCGAACCTAATTGACTATTCACATGAACTCATATCCTCACGTGCAAAATGCAAAAACTAACTAAATTTCTAAATTTCTAAGGGATATGGTACAATTTGGACCCTGAATTTGTGTCTTGTGTACTAATTGGACGATATACTATTTTTTTGTACACCCAACTTTTAAAGTCGAACAGATAAGCCCCTGAACTAATTAAATGAGGCATGGAGGCCCTTCCGTCAAATAAATTGGGAAACAAATGTATTATGGTATTGGATATTTTACTTTGTGATTAGCAACCTATCTTTGCATCAATCAGGTGTTTCCTGCTAAATGATTGTTGGCTGACTTGTGTAATTTCGTTCAGCTTTACAAAACTCGGGAAGAAAAATATTTGCTCGATCTCCAGAGAATTCAAGGTCCTCAGTTCCTGTTTCTTAATCTGTGTGCTGCCTTCCTTGCTCAGCTACGGGTTCTTTAAACTTCGAAGGTCTAAACAGAAGAACCTCTCATCCTGGGTGGAGAATTATGAATCGATGTTGTATATAATTGTTACCAGCTAAGTGCCGACTCTCCTCCTTAGAGATGAATGTCGTTGTGCCAAGCTCGTATTTTTGTTGGCTCGTTAGGAGTTGGCTTCTGCAACGACCACTTTCTCGTTTCATTACTGTAACCTTTTCTCCTAATTTTGTGCATCAAACCCTTGAATTTCTGATAGTTAACCTAAAGTCAGGCTGCAATTTTAAGAATGCATCAGGATTAGACTAAAAGATTATTTTATGCAGCTTGATGATGCTACAAGGCCCTGGCCTATGTGATATGTGGAATTTTGTTTAGTTATTTCCTTTTTTATTAAAAAAAAAAAAACCTAAACTACAACTATTCCTTTCTGGGCTGGAGTTCTACCATCTGATCCTGTGAAAGAAGATTGTTTGTTGTATTTGGCTCTTTTTTAGTTGTTTATTCAGTGTATTAAGGATCTTAGCAGTGAAATCAGTAGTCCTCTTTTATCTGTCTAAAAATAGTCGGTCGAACTTGCTCAATCGATTGCTCCTTAGCAGCAAGATTGAGGAACTCCAGGAGCACCATTAGCTGTCTGTTCAGTGGTAAGATTATTATCAACTTTTATTAGCATTTTTCGGTGTATTCAACATCTCTGCCTGCTGAGAAAATGCGTACTGAGACCTGATCTTCTGTTTCACGATGTTTCGTTTTGTCTGGAGGAACAAATAAATGCTATGGTTTTTTTTTTCCTTTTCTTCTGTAATAATCTTACGTTTGTGATTATCTGTGGAACGGTTTTTAAATTTGATTACTTATAATCAGAGACGGAAAGATAACTAATCAAGCCATTTGAGACGTATAAATTATGCATTATTGAGCCACATTCAATCTATGGTTCAAGCGCTCGACATCACATTTCTGGCAGTTGAAAAAGATTAAAGAATGGTTACATTTTTTCTGGTAAAGAGCCTACATTTTTTGGTGAAAGAACACCATTTTACAGAGGAAGATTTATGAAACACGAGATGAAACATCATTAGTTGACGAAGCAGATAGGCGGAAGATCAACGGAATTCCAGAGTGAGAAATCAGCGTCAAGATCAGGGGACTCCTCTCTTTCCTCATTGTCTCTCTTCATCATCTCTTCTTGCTTTGATTTACAAAGATCGCTAAGCCTACTGAGATGATCAGACCTGTCAGATTTCTTCATCTTCAGATTCAAATACTCATTAATCCCATTGAAAGCATACAAAGAAGCTGAATTCTTCCTCTCGTAACTCATCCTCTTCATCACCTCACTCATCATCGTCATCGGCTCCTCCTCTGAATGCATGCGTTTCGAGATCTCTTCCGTGATCTCAAAAGGAGAGTACTCAACCAAAGAACACCCAATTTTGTCGATGAATCGAAAGTCGACATCTTCCATGCCCAATGAATCAAACCCTTCATTATTATCATCTGATTCTTGGCTCAAATCCAAGGTGTTCGGTTGATCTTGATCTAGGCATGTTTGAGGATCACCGATGAAGTTGCTGATACTTTCCAGGGAATCATCATGAATTAGATAATCAGGAAAATTTGATTCCTGCGGAAGAAGGGATTTGTCTACGTACTCGTATTCGTCTCTACACGAAGGCGATGACACATTCTTGACCATTGAAGTGTTGTTTCTTGCTTGAAGCCTACTTAGAAGAAGGCTGGTGATCTTGGAAGGAAGAGCGGGAGGAAGAGGAGAAGAATTCGAAGATGACCAGAAATTTGTTCGTGTGTTCGCTCCGCGAAGCAAACATGCCGCCTCGTCATAGGCTCTAGCAGCCTCCTCTGCAGTGTCAAACGTGCCTAACCATACTCGTATCTTTTGAATAGTGTCCTTTATCTCTGCTACCCACCGTCCGGATGGCCGTTGACGGACTCCCACGAACCGTTTTCGAGTTCGTGGGGCGGAGTCGATCTTTGCGGTGATCGACTCATCTACGGCCTTTCTTTTCCTAGCCATAATTTTATTATTTTGGCGAGGGTGATGATTTTAGTTGATGGGAGGAGTGGAATTGAATGGAATGGTTGGATTTATACGCACAAAATTAAATGGGAAGATCCTGTCAAGAGGGTTTGGAGAGTATGAATTGGTCCTTCTTTTGTTTGGTCATGCTCTCTAATATTTTATTACAATTTGTATCCTTGCACTCTTTAGTATTTTAATACAATTTAGCTTTACTTGACATATGTAGAGAGTGATGTAATTTGATGTAGCATACTCTTTTCTAACTTCTAAGTGCACAAAAATTATGCTTTGACCCAGCCAAATAGTGAAGCATCTTGCTTCCTTAATTTGGTTTTTTTTTTTTTACCATATTTCATTTGCAAGTCAATTCGACAATTATCGTTTAAAAAAGTCGACTTTTATCAAAATATCAGTTAAAGAACACTAATTTAATAGAAAAGAGCTTTTTTCACAAAATTAAAAAAATGTCATCATGAAATCATACTTCTATTTTTTTAAAATGATAATTTAAGACATTGTTTTATGAAAATTTTCAAAATAAATATTAATATTTTAAGAACCCTCTAAACAAATTAGGTCTTTATATGTTAAAAATTTATGACACAAAATTACTTATTGATATCATTAGTTATATTCACTGATACAATTTATATTTTATATTGAGGTATCAACAAGTAAGTCTAATTATATCATTAAGTACATATCATAATAAATTTTACGGAAATATTACTCTTTAATATGTCATCGTATTAATGATTTCGTACTATTTACATATGTATTTAATAGCGATATATGAAATATGAGATTTTAACCGATCGAATAACTCATTTTTGTCAACTTGGGGATGCTTTCTATATATTAATTGTAGATTTAATTAAATCAAATATGAAAATGTATGAAACCATCAGTGTTTTAATGTACGATTAATTAATATTATAGCTGGCGGTTAGCAAAGAAATTATCGAATGGAAAATTACTAATATGATTTCATTCCTTGGATATATATATATTATCTAGGCATTTTTTTTAATGTTAGAACATTTGACTTGGAGTATATATCCTAGTGTTATGCTCGATAGCCAACGATAATTTTTTTTTTTTTTTTTGTAAAATATGTATCGATTAATTAATCCGTTTTATATCCTATGAGCAATAATACTCTTTTGTCATTATCGTCGTCAGATATATGATTAATTAATTTGGAGATAAATTAATTAGTAAATGTATGAAAAAACCCTTTTTGTCTTTGGTAATCAAGGTCATGGAAACCGATTCTTTCAAGGGGCCATGCACACAAATTATTAATTTCCAACGTTTGATGGTTACAGGCAATTTATATTTTAGACATTTTACGTCACCCAAAAAGTGTAGATGTGACCTTACGCGGAAAATTTAAAAAATATAATAACTATTTTATTTTATTAATTAACTTCCCTATTTTTATTTATCACCTCATATTAATCACACTAGTAACTTTGTTTTGCCACTCAAATTAGACAAATTCTAATGTCGTTTACGGTATAAAATTGTGTTTGTTGGTTTTATTCAAAGTTAAAAATGTCGGTACGGTATCGAAGAAAATATCAAAGTTTTAAATTTGTGAAAATGTAGACGGATGCATCGATATCGAATATTGATATCATTTAAAAAATTTAAAAAGTTAAAAAACAACCATATAATGCATAAATATAATAAAAAAGTTTGAATAAATTTTACAGTTATGGTAAATTTATATATATACACTATTTTTTAAATTTTTTTTTCGAATTCATTGATATTTAACGATATTTAATTAATTTATAAAAAAATAAGTATATTAATATTACCGACCTATATTTATCGATATTTTTTATTTTTTAATGAATATTATGAACATATCATTTTTACCTAATATCGATATTGATAATCACAAAAAATAGAAAATATCGAATATTAGAGTAGTACAAACAATACATTTCTTTTTGCACATGATCAATTTATAATTAATGTCAATTTTATTAATTATTTTATAATTTTCCCAATTTATATCGGTTGTTTTATGATTTTTCAGTGTTACTTTTGGGGCACACCATGGGGAATATGTCCATGAAGTCCCTATATTGCTCCACGTGGAAGGATGAGGAGAAGGCAAGGGTCTTCTCTCATTCTGACTTACTCAATAGCATTACTTCACAACCATTTGACTCTATTTTTTCAACTTATTTATTAAAATACTATATATAAATTATGCGATTTTAAACTATTGACAATTACCTTTTTTAATTGTTCAAATTATTGTTGGATTTTTAATTGTTCAAATTATTGCGCAAATCCAACAGTAACAATTACAAAATGGATTAGTCTTGTATGCACCAGTTACACGGTGCAACTCAAATTCATTTTTTTAAAAGTTACACAAAATACTACTGAAGAGTTATAAATGTTATTACTGAAAAGTGTATTTTTCGTAGTATAATTTTTCAGTAATAATTTGTGCAATTTTTCAGTAATAAATTGTGTAACTTTTTAAAAATACACTTGAATTGCACGGTGTAATTAATGCACATGAGACTTACTCTTACAAAATTATTAATATTATTATTTTTTATATATAAATTATACAACCACCATATGGATATTAATCAAAAGACTAATTGAGATATTAATCACCTGAGGACATATATCAAGAGCGAGATTTTTCTCTTGGGATAATTTTTTTTAAACTCATTTTCAATAAAAAATCTTATAGAAGTGGAATTTTTATAAATTTTTTATAAAAATA
This sequence comes from Prunella vulgaris, assembly GCA_026898435.1. Taxonomy (NCBI): domain Eukaryota; kingdom Viridiplantae; phylum Streptophyta; class Magnoliopsida; order Lamiales; family Lamiaceae; genus Prunella; species Prunella vulgaris. The sequence continues at coordinate 285,683 of JAPKLY010000187.1, forward strand.
TTAGGGTGTAAAATATCATTATACTTAAAATAAAAAAGTCATTAACATGACTAAAATTGAAATGTGGTTGAAAAAAAGATCATAAATAGTACTTCCTGTTCTTAGATTACTTGCTCATTTAGTTGTACATAAATTAAAAAAATGTTTTTTTAGTAAAGTAATAATATATGAATAAATATATATATTTATATATAAATTAATATTTTTTAAATATACAAATAATAGTGGAACGTTCCAATAAAATAACTACAAGTTTTTAAAATATCCAAACTCATATTTCCTGGGCTCTATAGAAACTTGTTTGTAAAGGACGAAAAACATGCAGATTAAAAAAAAAATGAAATAAAATAAAAAAAAGTCTTTTAAAGGATAATTTGGTAAATTTTTATATAAAAAGTAAAGAAATTAGTTAGATTTAGTGTAACGTGGACCTGAAAATAATAATAATATCATTTTATTTAAATTATATAAATGTTACGAGGATGGAGTTCGTAAACAAAATTCTTTTTTAGGAGTAAGTTATTGTGAGACAGAAAATTTGCAAGTTGTTAGATGGGGGAAGTAATTCTCTTTTTGATAGGTAAATGTTAGTGGTTAGTAGTTAGTAGTTAGTAGTTAGTTCACCAAGTTTTCATACACCCATATCTCCAAGCCAACCTTATAACTCCCTTCTATTCATTTCCAAACAATATCGAACCCAGGTCACTCACTCAAGTGAGGAGCCCGGTGGCCAGATGAGCTAACTCACCTGGTTAGATGGGGAAGTAATTCATTAATGGCCCAGGTTATTGACACTAGCCACTTTGTGAAATACACTACCCTTTAAAAGTTCGGCATTTTTTTCCGAAAGTTTTACCAATTTTCGGCAAATTTTTTTGAATTTTTTGTTCATTTTTGTACTGTGTTCGAAAAAAAATGTCGAAAAAATGATGAACAAAGGGTGATGTATTTTTCAAATGGTGATGTATTTTTCAAAAGGATAGTGTATTTTTTGGGTGGTGTATTTACAAAAAAAAAGGCTTAGTGTTAATAACCTTGGCCTTCATTAATTTCGAAGTTGGTTATGTTGTCTCTAAGCCCAAAGAATATCAGGGGAAATCCGGCCCAATCATAACTGATAGGGCTTTGACTTCAATATTCGCATCGCAGGAGTATTTGGGTTTAAATTAAATGGAGCTCCGATCCGAACACGAAGAAATTTATCCGAATTGGTACCAAATTAATTGGTTCTCTTTTAGAACAAATCTGTTACCAAATTCACCCTTTTATTTTTTCGATTATTCAAATTTCAGCACCGAATTTTCCAGTTTCCACCCGATCTCCAGGTTATTTCTCTTTATTTTGAGTTGTTTTCGATCTAATTCTTTCGTTTGAATCAGATGCCGTGTTGTTTTGACCCTGTATTTAATACTTGATCGGTGGAAATTTTAATTATAAAGGAAAGGGGGCGATGGCGTCGGTATTTGAAGGTTACGAAAAGCAATACTGTGAGCTATCCGCGAATTTGTCGAAGAAGTGCGCCTCAGCGAACCTTCTTGATGGAGGTTTTATTCAAACCCTAATTCAATTTCGAAATCCTCCTTTTTGTTTCACGTATCGATCTGCTGACTTTTGCTCGTTGTTGCGTCCGTATGGGCATCCTTTTGTTTTACTTTCTGTAGAATTGTTAAATCTTAGATATATTGAGCTAAAAGCTGTGCTCTCTGTGTTAATGTGAATAATCATTTAAGTGGAAGTTCTGTTATGCGATTTTTATTCCGAAGTTGCTGCCTAATTGTTGACTTCTGAAGCTAAATTTTTTGGATTTGGGGATGTGATGTCTTAATTATGATGGGAGTATTCCTGTTTGAATTTTTGTGTTGTTAATTGTGGTTACTTGTTCCACTTGTGGTGAGTTTGCGAATGATTCTTTCAAACCCTTATGATGAGCCTTTTCTGTTTCGTTTAAGGGCTTCTGTTCTAGAAATTCATCCTTTAGTTCTTCCGCAAACAAAGACGAAGAGGTTTATATCATATTTATATGATAATGTCTTATATTGGCTTGCTTGATCTTTTTCCTGTCTATTGCTTATTACCTCTGGAGCTGGCATGGGGATAGTTTTAGGGTCTTTCTTAAGTTCTTGTATTGACTCAAGAATATTTCCTTGCTTGGTTGCTCCTACTTTATGCATGGTTGATTGATTTTCGATAGATGATTGCACCTATTTATTCGTGCCCATTCACCAATATTTCTATTTTTTCCTGCACCGTATGCTTATCTTTTTGCTATAAATGAAACGTCTGTGTATGCTTGCTAATGATTTTAATTGTGTGAATAACCAAATACCATCTCTTTGCAGAGCAAAAGAAGCAAAAGATTGTTGAAGTACAAACTGGACTGGATGAGGCAGAAGCTTTGGTATAAATCAACCAAATTGGCGAAACTATTTCGCTTCTTGTTTTGATTTTTTGTTTTTGTTTGTTCATTGTTATTTTTTCTGAGATTGGCTGATAATCACACAGATTAGGAAGATGGATCTTGAGGCCCGCAGTTTGCAGCCAAACATTAAGGCAGTGCTGCTTGCCAAGCTGAGAGAATACAAATCTGATCTGAACAATTTGAAAAGCGATGTAAAGCGAATTGCATCAACAAACTTGAACCAAGCTGCTCGAGATGAGCTGCTGGAAGCAGGAATGGCTGATACACTGGCAGTATGCTTATGCCTTAGGATGTCATCTCTTTATTATGCTTATCATTTTAGTTCTTCCACTTTATTTGCTAAGATATCATTTCTTGAAGATAAATATTTCAGAAAAGTATGGCACCTCAGAGGTTTGATGTCTCAGATTCTATATGCTTGCATTAGACTTGGCAGCTACATTTTGGATGACCTAAGGTTGTGTTTGGATGGAGTCATTTTAAATACAAGAAATTTGAAAATGAATGGATTTAAAAATAAATGGATTTCAAATGACATGGTTTTATTAAGTATTTGAAATTCCCCTAATTTGAACTAGGATTAAAGTTAAGTATTTGAAATCCATCCATTCAAATATCTTATCCAAACAAAGTGAATTTAAGTTATGGATTTATAATTCATTGCCCAAATCCCTCCATCCAAATACAACCTAAGATTAGAGCCATGTTGCTCATTAGTAATTATCCCATATTTGATTTTCTTTACAGTAGTTCTCATTTAGTGAGACCTCATATGTTGTTTGCCTGTAACATTTATGTGCCTTTAGGGTTATGATCTGATTTTGATCCAAATAATACCACTCTCTCCCATTAATCTCTTTAATTTATAAGAATATCCTTTCATGGTATACTGATCGCTACTTACTTGCTTTACTTGTCACAGGTATCAGCAAATCAAAAGGATAGGTTGATGATGTCTACTGCAAGATTGAACAACTCTAGTAACAGGATAAGGGAAAGTCGAAAGGTCATGTTGGAGACGGAAGAGCTAGGTGTGTCCCTTCTCCAAGATTTACATCAACAGCGGCAGTCCCTCTTACATGCTAATAACACGGTATGACTTTTCCTTCACATAGCATTAGCCTACCTGTTCTCAGTCTTCAACTCGAATAAGCGAGTTAGTCTGCTGTAACAGTATTACCTTACTACTGGTTTGCAACTATTTTTAATAAGGATCAGTGCACTTTGTCTTGATAAATGACAACTGATGCGGGTACTTCTCTCCTCCAAAGAAACCTCAAATCTAATACCTACTCCCAAGATATGGCAGATCATTTTATGTTCAGATATCTTCCTTTTTCCTAACTATAGACTTATGAAGATATAATATGAGGAATGAATCTGAAGATTATATTTAATTTTCAGATGCATGGAGTGGATGATAACATTGGCAGGAGCCGGAAAATTATAACCAACATATCGAGAAGGATGGATCGAAACAAGTGTGTGATTGGTGCAATAATCACAGTACTGGTCATTGCTATTGGTGTGGTCTTGTATTTCAAATTAGCCAAGTAGCTTGGACTTTTGTAGTAGGTATGCGAGTGATTTCTTGTTTTTTTTTTTTTAAATCTTGTTTATCTAATAAATCTGTGTGTTCAAAATCCAATATCATTCTTTTGAGCTGTATATTTAAAATAGTGGTTGTGCAAGTTGTAATTTTGTTTGACGTTGCACGTTGTGGGTATTTTTCTTGGAAATATTTTAAGTAAACTAGCATTTTTAATATTATATATTAATTAAAAGATTGTTGAATTATTGAAGTCTTGTGATGGCAATTGCCTTACCAGATTACAATAGTAGAGGGGTATTTTTTATTCTATTTTAATAGAAATGCTTTCTTCTGAAACTGTTTATGGTTAAGATTATTACATTTTATTTGTCAAGTATATTATAAACTTTGTTTGTTTATGATAGAACTACTCTTACCGTGCCATGGCAATTTTCATAGTTGTAAATTATACACGATAAAAAAATGTGAGTATGTGATATAAAATTAAATAATGAAATAAAAATTATATTTTATTAATTTCTGATTATAAAATGTTATTTTTAAGTATGAAAGTAGAGTTGGGACGATCAAATAAAATAGTGAAAGTAAAATTGAATGAAGATAGTAGTAAATATACAAATAAAAATATAGCAAACTCATACTTTGTAATAAATTTATTTATATACTTCTATGTTATATCTTTCAATTTATATATTTTTAGTAAAATAAAATGTATTCGTCAAAATGAATAGCCCTTGGTGTATTGGAAAGAAAATAATACTCCATCCGTTCTACTATAAGTTGCTCATGTTGCCATTTTTGTCCGTCCCACTATATGTTGCTCATTGCTTTTTTACATTTTTTGGAAATTATTATTCACTTCTTTATTATTATTTTTAATATTTTTTACACTATTTCCATTACTTTTTCACTTTTTCCATCACATCACTTATACTTTTTCATTTTTACCTTAATTCGTACGCCCAAAAGCAAGGAGCAATTTATAGTGGGACGGAGGGAGTAAATATTTTAATAATAATTTATACCCTTCAAATTTATTTATTTATTTATGAATAAATTTCACTATGTCTTTGCCCTCTTGTTGGGTAGTTAAGCTTTGAAGCAATTTACGAGGGTATTTTTCTCTTTTTATTTTCTTAAGGAGAAGATTACGCAAATTATATACAAATGATAAAAGAAAAAGGCTCACAATAAAGCCCAAAGTGGGCTGCATAAACAGAGAGAGGGAAAAGAAAACAGACTAGTATCTAAATACAACACTCAAAACTAACCCAACCTCAAAAAAAAAAACACTCAAAACTAACCCAATTAATAAACAAAAGAAAGGTGTCTCCAAAATAAATAAATTGGCATGGTTTGATTTTTCTGTCATAGAAATTATTGTGTTTGTGGTCGGAAATTAGTTTAATACTCCCCCGTCCCACATGAATTTGCACACTTTCCTTATTTGGATGTCCCACATAAATTTGCACACTACTAAAAATATAAATATTGATTTACATGCATACTCACAAATCTATACACATATTTACCCATATGTCATTATTTTAACTATAAAACATATTTTCCTTATGTGCCGTCCCGTAGGGGGCAAATTGCCAAAGATAGTCAACTAAAACACAAACACAAAACAAGGTCTCGTGGAGAACTTTTCATTTTATACAACCTCGTCCCAATAAAAATTTATAATAATTTCTCAATAAAAAATTTAAAAAAATAAGATATTAATTATGTGAAAAAGTAGAGAGATAAAAGAATAGTGTAAGGAATAGTTCATTAAAAATCAAATTATAAGTTTTAACTAGGACCGACCAAATAGAAAGATGAAAAACTTCAATAATATTAATAGAGTGATAGAATATTTATTACATATTGAAGATAAAATATACTATAGTTTATATACATGGCAACTATTTTAATCTTTCATTTACCACTATCATACTAAATATATTAATAATTACTCTTGACAAAAAATTTCAATCGGGGATGTAGCTCAAATGGTAGAGCGCTCGCTTTGCATGCGAGAGGCACGGGGTTCGATCCCCCGCATCTCCAATTAGTTTTATTTTTTTATGTATATATATATAAATCCAATTTTATTAGATTTAAAAATAAATCTAATTTTATTATGATAGGATGTGTTTTCAATCTTTAAAAAAAAGAGTAGAATCACTTTTTTTTTTTATTAAATTAATAATACCCACCTTTTCAAATAAAAAGAGGGTAGGATTACTTTTTTTATTAAATTGATAATACCCAAAGATTGAAAAAAAAGAGTAGAATCACTTTTTTTATTAAATTAATAATACCCACCTTTTCAAATAAAAAGAGGGTAGGATCACTTTTTTTTATTAAATTGATAATATCTAATTTTTTAAATAAAAAGTGATTCTACATTATTTATTAGAGGTCGAAAACATCCTAATAATTATACGGTGGATTTGACAATCAACTGAATTGTAATAACTATAATTAATTTATTTTTTATTAATTATTGATTAAAAGGAGTGTCTCATGATTAGTAGTCATATCAAATAATGTCATACAAGTCTTCTTAACAAATAACATGGGCCGTTGATATTAAAATGAAGAACGACACTGCTATCGTTTTCATGTTAATCTCATTCTAAATTGGCATAATATTTTTTTGGAAGGTGAAGCATTACTTAAATTTCATTCTAAATTGACATATATAAATGGAAATAAATTTATATTTTTAATTTTATAGACACACGTTCACCAGCTGTTTTATTTCATGCAGAAGCGCGTTTAACGTAAAAAGTAAGCTAGCAATCAAGAAAGGAAGGCTATAAATTTGCAAGCTAATAAATTTACGTATAATTTGACTCCACCCTCACTTTTATAGCAACATTTATTTATTTATTTTTTTCCAAAAAAAAAAAAAAGTAAGATATATGGCTTTAACCATTATAAGCATATAATTAATGGTAGTATTTCTTAAAAACAGTTGCAACATCTATTCAAATATATACTAAACAGTTAGAGTTGGATTGTTATAATTGTACAGTGTAATCAACCTACTGTGAAAAAAAAAAGTGTAGTGCAATCGTCTCAACTGTTTAAAAATATATTTGAGTTACACGATGCACCCAATATATATAAAACATAAGCTAAAAATAGACATTCCATTTTGATATTTTCCATAATGATAGACTTGATTGCTTTCTATTTTTATTTTTCTGCCTACTTATCTTGTCATAGAGATTAAATATAAAAAATTTAACTATAATAACTTTTACTTTTAATTTGCGTGAAAATTTTATAAATCTAATTTTGTGGGAGATGGAGTAATTAAATGACGTAATCGTTATAGTCACCATTTAAAAAACCCATTATGATGAGCTTAATAAAAATCTGATGTTTGTTTTGAATTTTAAAAATCATAATTAAGATTTTGAAATTTAAAATTGATTCTAGTTTCATATCTAAAAAATCAATTTTAAAGAATGATTACTATCACATTATACATGATACATCTATTATCACATTACTAAAAAACTGTAAAAACAAATATTAAATTTACTATCCCTTCATCCCACCATAAATTTTTCACTTTCATTTTTTAAATGTGCCACAATAATTTTTTCATCCCATAAAATATAAAAATAACATTATATATATATAATATATATCTCCAAATCCACCCTTATATCTCCCTCCTAATTAGTTCCAAAGAGAATCGAACCCAAGTCACTCATTCAAGTGAGGAGCCTAGTGGCCAGGTGAGCTAATGGTTACTAGGTATAACATTTGTACATAATTTATATTAGATAAATAGTTTATAAAAAATTAACAACCTATAAATTTTTTATTCTAGGCAAATTATTTGAAATTTTTAGCTTTGTTTTTTTTCATTCTTTCTTTGGTCTATTAATTATTAGCAAAACCAACCAAACGAAGCATCAACCATAAGGACCATAAATTTGGGTTGATTATTATTTTGTATGGCTAAGAAATATTATAATATATAAACGACAAGTAATTAAATTCGTTTAGCTGGAAATAAATATGGAGACACAACCACTAAGTTAAATTGTGAAAGACGTTAGGTAAGGCACTACATGCAATGCCAGAATGAGACTCTGAAAATAAAATAGGGATATATATATATATATAGACGTCAATTTGCAGTTTTACTGGAAGCAGCCGAATCCAATTTGCGTAAGACTTTTTTAATTCTCCAATCTTTAGTTTCATGGGCCCACCCTGTATAATTATGTGTATTTTAAAACGATAGCAATTTTTATTGGATAAAATTACTCTCACTCTTCATTAGAAATGTGCACCTTTCTTTGCACGTGATTTAATGCAATTTGTCAGATGATATTTTGGAGTATTGTGAGTTCTGTTTATTAATAAAGTTAATATTTTTAGAAAATATGTGTAATATACTTTCAAAAAATATTCATTTTATTCATAAATGAGCTTCACAATTCCCCAAAATATTCTCCGACATATTACATTAAATCACGTGTAAAAAATGTGCACATTTTTAATGGACGAATGGAGTAGTTATTTTTCAATGATATTAACTAATTTCATTACATTGGAGAAATCGGTGTTAAAACCATTTAAATGTTGTAACTTAATGAAATTAAATTAATACTCCCTCCGTCCAAGATTATTTTTCACTTTTTATTTTTATTTTTATTGTCCATTAAATTTTCATCTTTTTTATTTGGAAACAATCTACGATCATAAATAAAAGTTTGAATTTTACAATACCCCATTTTCTCTTATTTTATTTATCATTTTAATGTAATGCTAATTTTTTATTAACCCTTGTTTCACTTCTATGAGAGAAAATAATTTTGTGGGTGAAAGAATATTATTTAATTATCATTTAATGATAGTATGAAACACTCGTCTTTGACTAATCAAATGGGGGTTAAAATTTTAAATCTTAACTAATTCAATGGTATATATACAATCTATTCTTGGGGTAGATGATCGTACTGCATTAATTATATATATATATATATTCCAAAACTGAAGTTCGTTGAGTGAGAAAGTACATCACAAAGTTGAGATGTTATAAGCCACTTTTTGACTTAAGTGTTGATAAAGTAATGTGGTAAATTAGTGTGTATATAACTCAATTAAACAAAGCTTAATTGGAGATTGAGTTAGTTTAGGTGAATTAGTTCATCCCTCGAAATTGAATTTGAGTTACTCGAGTGTGGACGTCGTTCAAATTTAATTACGTTTCATTACAGATGATAATTGTTATATGTATGATGACATCTGTTTTTTCATAGAAATTTAGATATGAAATATAAGAATGATAAATCAAACAAGACGAAGAATTGCTTAAGCCTTTTGTAAGGTTTAGGACTTTAATGTGTTGCTCTTGTATTCAATAAGTAGCAAAGTAATGTTGTTACAAGTAATTGTTCGCCCTTTATAAATCGATTTAGGGTATTATTTATAGTAAATTCTATGGGCTATTGTCTTGATATGTGGCTGCAATCTCGATTTTCTTGCAACCTACACTATGTTATGGCTCAAGATCATGATCATGGATGTTATGGAAACTTCCATCTTTTACTTATTTCCAATCTTATTATGATAGTTGGACATATGCTCATGAAGGGAGTTGACTTGGTGGCGATGTGGGCTAGATAAGTCTCTAATACGAAGATTATATATTTGTCAGGCAATTAGCCTAACTCTGGAATATCCAGAAATTCCCCAGGCAACTTGTGCTCTTGACTACGAAACCTGAGACTCAGGTTTCCTGAATGTACTCCAATAACCATATGCTGACGCTTAGACCTTCCTGACATCCTTTTAGGCGGCTTGTTCCTAAGTCATCTGTCTTGAATTTTTTTATGTTCTGCGTGTCCTGACCTTCTTGTGTATTACCGGTTGTGTAGCTGGTTATAAGCGGTTGAAGGACGAAAATCATAATTTTTTGTAAGTTAAAGGACGATTTTTTTTTTTTCAAAACCTAAGAGGACGAAAACCAAAGTCAACGAAACTTATAGAACAAAAATGTGTATTTTCCCTAAACTATTTTCATATAAACTTAATATTGTCAATAATATTAAGGGATTAAAGTTTTTTTTGTCTTACAACTTGTCACAAATTTGAATCTGGTCCACATGGATTACATATTTTGATTTTGGTCCTGTAAGTTTAAAAGTATTTTGATTTTGGTCCTGTATGTTTGTAAAAGGACCAAAATCAAAATACTTTCAAACTTACAGAATCAAAATCAAAATGTGTAATCTGAATGACCAAATTCAAAATAAAATAAAGTTATAGGGCTTATAAATCTTTAATTCCTAATATTAATTGCATATGAATTATACAATACACTCAATAGACTCAAATGATACTTTTAACAAAAATTATAAATGCACAATAACATTTTTTTTAAGGAAAGCACAAGAACGTTTTTTTTTTAAGGAAAGCACGAAACGTCAGACATATTTTTCAATCTTATTAAAAAGTGTATATAGAGTTTGAAAACACGCTAGAAATTGGGTTTTTTGACAGCTTTTTACAAATGTCAATTTCTATTTTTATTTTTATTTTGGGGAGGAATAAGGTATTCTACAAGCAGCTAAACTGAGCTGTCCTCTCATTTTTACCTTTCACTTTTATGATCGTAGCAGAGTTTACAATATTAATATCAAAACCTACCTATTTGGGTTTCAGTTTTTTTTTTGGTAAGTATGTTTCAGTTTTTGTTGGCAGTTAATCTTTTATAATTAATACTAAGGCATTAGTTCTCTCTCTCTCTAAATAATCTCTCTCAAAAAACCCTAAAGGCCCGCCGCCTCCTTCTCCTTCTCCTTCCAGCCGCCTCCTCTACCTCGACAGCCGGTTGTCGCCACCGTCCTCCCTCTCCGCCACATTCTTTCACTCACACACTTACAGATCCGGCCACACTTACAGATTCGGTCACACCTTTTTGTCTGACTCCTATTTTTGTTTTAGTGGTTTAACGGGTCCATCCTGTCAATCGGTGTCGTAGTTACGGTGTCGATTGGTGGGAGGACCCGTTAAATCTTAGTTTTTTATTTTTTATTTCTGTTGTCGTTGTTAGATTTCTGCCTTTTGACGTTTTATTTCTGTTTTAGATAATAATTTTCTTCTCCTACTCTGAGCAGTTGTGAGATTGTCTACACCCTGCGTGATGTCTTTTTTGCTTTTTATTTGGTGTTCCTATCTTGATTGTGCGTTTAGAATTCAGATATGGTAGCCTTGATTAGATGTAGTCAAGGGATTAGGATATTGATATGTTGTACTCTAATTTTTCATATTTATTTATAGACGATCTTATCATTAAAAATATACAAACAAACAAACTACCTATTTGGTCGATGCATTTAATGCTTCCACCAAATATGGCCTCATTTTCCCTCGATTAGAAAATTTAAGGAGCTACGCGATTTAAGGAGTATTTTATTTTATTTTATATGTTGATTGTTTTTTTTTTAGATTTTTCTTTCATCCTTTCCAATTGATACTATACTACTTCTTTCATCCCAATTCTTTTATCAAAATAGCGAATGCAAATTTTCTTAAAAGAAATAATAGCATGTAATTATAAAATTAAATAATAAAATAAAAAAATGTATTTTTTGTGAGTAAATTATTACTTTATAAAATATGAAAAAGGAATTGAGACATACTAAATAAATAAATGTGAAAAAAGAGTAGTGATAGATGAAGCATTTTATTACTCCGTTCAAAGAAATTGAGCCATCTTCAAAATAAAATGAGATACTCACCCAATGGGTAATGCTGTATATATCATGAGTTAATAAAGTCACACCTGCAAAATTTTTGCTAATTTTATCATTAAGTTAATGTTAATTAATAATGAGTCATAATTCCTCACGTGTCCTTCAGTTTGGTTAAACATAGTGCTAATACAATACAATACAATACATAGTATATATTCTTGTTAGATCTTTTCATGTTAGTATATATTCTTGTCAAATCTTTTTATATCAGTGTTCATTTGGTTCAATAGACAAGATAAATAACTCAAGATAAATTAGACAAGATTATAATATACAAATTGTTATTTGTGAGTTAAATAATATATTTGAATTGATGGATAAATATAATTAGTAATGTAAGGGTTCATTTGGTTCAATGGATAAGATAAATTAGACAAGATTATAATTTAGAGATTGTTATTTGTGAGTTAAATAATATTGATAGATAAAGATAATTAGTAATGTAAGATAATTTCATTTTGAATGTTTGGATTGTAAGATTAATAATTAAAACATATGCAATTGATAATTTTGTCTTGTATATAATAAACAAAAATAAAGTGAATTATGGTTCTCTTTTCCAATATAAGAGGAGTATTTTAGTAAAGATAAACACAATAGATTATTATCATATTTCTTTCCTAAGATAATATTATCTACCATTCATAAGATAATTAAATTTTAGTTTTAGATTTTTTATTAAACTAAATATCAAATTAGATAATATAATTTAATTTATTTTAGTTTATCTAATTAATCAAACGAGGCTTAAGTATATATTCTTGTTGGATCTTTTCATATATTTTTGGGTCGGGTCGAACATTTTTCTATTGTAGATGACATTCAGATTAAAATTGCTTCAGCTTACGAATTAACTGGAGTGTTTGGACATTTAAATAAAAATATTAATTAACTGATAATGGGATAACATGACATCCAACGAAAAATAAAGCCACAAAAGGAAAAGTATACGCAGTAGCTGGAGATGAGTGTCAAATGTCAGTTTCAAACGTTTATTCCATGCTGTGCTGGAGATGGGAGAGCCACGCAACACAAATATCACAACATTATACATACATATACATATAGATATATATGTATATATATGTAATGCATGTTGATACTTGATTAAAATCCAAAGCAGCAAAATTTGACTGGAGATAGAGTGGAAAAGTGGTTGACTAAGGGTGTGTTTAGTTGATTATTTTGATAGGTGGGTAATGATAATTAAATTATGTGTTTGAAATAATTCTATTATGATTTTTATTCTTAGAAATTAAAATTTCTATCGTAGTTCAACTATTTAAAAATTATGACTTTCATTCCATACCCATTTCATTCTTTACAATTATACCAGACGTCCCATAAATATTCAAATCGTGTTTGAACTCGAAGAAAATATCTGAGTATTCAAATATTACTGTTATGTATAAAAATATCAATCGAACAATTTTTAAATAGATATTTCATGTACATTATAACAAGACTCAAAAGAGAAGATTTATATAAACTTGAATTTATAAGAGACAAGAGTAGCGAGGGTACTTTTACTCCTCTCGATTGGGAGGAAAGATAATGTTTCCCTTTGGATTAGAAGTTCAGCTCATTGATTGATTAATTTGATGTAATTATTCTTAAATGAGTTGTTTTCTTTAAAAAAAAAAAGTATAAGAGGCCTACACGTTACACCTCAATTGGTTCCATTACTGATGTAGGCGAAAGCATGTGATAAAATACGTAAGCACCTGTTGTTTATGAGAATACCTCAAATTTATACGCAAATATGATTAATATTTAAATTTTGCTAATTCAAAATATGAATATCGAACGAACACAATAAATAATAATATAACGATAGAAAAATTCAATAAATGTATTTACTATCCACTAGTGAGAAGACCTATTTCAAGTGAATGCAGGGCTCGGTATAGATTGACTAATGTCAGACACCTGATGGATTTTCATACTTGAGACTTAAAAATGAACGTACTTCTACATAGGAATATAAATGAGTCGACCCGATCCGAGCAAAGCCGAATACCATCAGACTCGAGCTTGACTCGTTAGAATATTTTCTAGCTCGAGCGAGTCTCAAATTCTAATTTTTGAGCTCAAGCTTGACTTGATTGTGAAATATTTGGCTCGTGAATAGTTTGAATCTGGCTTGTCAAAATTTCTTTAAGAAAGTAATCGAGCTTAGCTCGAGTTCAGCTAAAAAAAAATATATCATTTGAGATTTTTTTTAAAAAAGTAGGTATTATGTGTATAATACTCACACTAAGTAAATTTATGAACAATTTACACATACTAGGCATGTAGTTGTGTGTAAATTATATGATCATGTGCGTCATATACGTGGTCAGGTGTATCATACATGGAAAATATTAAAAACAATAATTATTACATATACTCGGCGTGTAGTGTGTGTAAATTATATGATCAGGTGTATTATTCATACATGGAAAACATTAGAAACAATAATTACTACACATACTCGGCATGTAGTGTGTGTAAATTTTATGATCAGGTGTATCATATATGATATATCTGGTCAGGAATATCATATATGGAAAAGCATTAGAAATAATAATTAGAAACAATAAAATGAGTAATAATAGTGAAATGAGTAATATCATTCAAAATGAGAGCACATTAAAAAACGGGCTGGTCCATCTAACCTATCGGGCCAAATCATATTCACAAATAGGGACAGGTTGACCAGACCCATTTTTCAATCAAACCAGTAAAAATTGAGCCCAACACAACCCAAATATTTGGTAGGCTGGGCCGGTCCATCAGATCAGGCCGAAATTAGTAGCTTTAGGTACAAATGCAAGCAGACCGCCTCGGCCCATCGAGTCAAGTTATATTCACAGACCGAACCATTTTTCGATCTAACCTATTAAAATTGAGCCAGCCCATATATCAGGTAGGCCAGTGGGCCGGCCAAAATTGTCAACTCTAGTAACTATAGACAAAACAATTAGTTTTGGTTAAATTAAAATGACAAGTTTTTTAAAAATAATATATTTTCTAAATTAAGTAGTGACATTGATAAATATGTGTATAGTTTTGTGAGTATACACGCAAATTAATATTATTTTAGTAGTGTGCAAAATTACATGAGACGTCCAAAAAAGAAAAGAGTGCAAATTCCTGTAGAACGGAGGGAGTATCTGATATAAAATTATATTCGGTGGCTGAATCGTTGGCTTACTCATCTTAGAGACCATGTTTGAATTAACTTTTCACTTGCAGTTTGTCTAATTTTTTTTATTGTAATTTATATATATATATATTCATTGAGCCCGTTTGTGAGCCCTTAATGAGCCTACTCTTGACCCTTGCGAGTCTTGCAAATGAATATGCCCGCAAGTTTTTGAATCAAATACTTAATGACTCTAGCTCAACTTGATAAAATAATCGAGCTCGATATAAGCTCGAGCTCAGCTCATGAAATTAATAATCGGACAAATATATTTTGAGTCAAGCTCCAAATAGTTCGTGAATGACTTGACTCATTTACATCCTTGCTTTTAAAAGGAATATATATTACTAAATTTAAAAGGAATAATTTCATATTAGTACATTTTCAAACCACTATTTTCAAATTGGTGCAAAATATTTGCATAATAGAAATATGAGTTGAGTAATATATTATTAATTTTATTGTATATTGTACCAATTTGAAAATAGTGTTTTAAAATGTACTATTTTGTAACTGCCCCTATAGCTGTCAAATGGGCAGGGCCAGACCCGGTTCTCAACGGACCACTTATTTTCAAGCTCGTCCTGACCCAAGACAGACCATTGGGCTACCGGGACAAATCGGCTTGATCTTTTATATTAAAAAAAAAATTTAATATATTACCATTACATTTGATTTCTATATATATCTTATTAATTGGTCATTTTGTATACAAATACCACTCAAATAGTCAAAAAAAATTATTTAATTTGCTAAAAATAATTTAATAATTAAAATAAAACTCAAATTTCTATATATTAATATTTAAACAAAAATATTTCAACAAACTTTAATAAACTATAATTCACAAAAATAAAATCAAACAATAATTTTCTAACAATCCTTTATAAACACAAATTCATAAAAAAAAAAAAAAACTAATTCAATATCCTTCCAATAAGTTTGAATTATAATTCATACTAACAAACATAGGAACTTATAATTAAATAAAGTAACATTATCAAGATTTTGAATAAAGTGTTGTCAATATTATTTTTAATATTACAAATTAATTAATTAATAAATTGAGATAATATTTTTTTTATTAAAAATATCTTTTGAGAAAGTTTCAATGAAGATGCATATAATTCTTAACCATATTTATACAATTGAAATATTTATTGAAAGTATTTAATAGAATATAAAACTGAAAAAAAAAATTAAAATGTATAACTTATAAGAACATAGAAAGGATTTATAAGAGGAGTAGTATCATATAAAAAATACTTAAATTTTTTTTAAAAAAAATCAAATCGGATCGGACTAGCCCATAAAAACCGGGCCATAGGGCCGGTCCCGTTTTGACAGCTCCAACTGCCCCAATTTAAAAGAGATAATTGCAAAACACCCACACTTATAATGCACTAATTGCAATTAAAAACATAAAAATTCTCTAGTTACTTATAGGACACCCCAAAATGTGAGGCTCGCTGCCGACTTTCTGCTGCAGGACTGCAACTTTTGCTGCGAAATTTTTATTTTTTTTATTTTTATTAAGTTTAATATTTTTTTATTATTATTTATTCAAATTTTATGTTTTGATTTTTTTTTACCTTAGTTTTTTTAGTTCACTACTATTTCTTTTCATAATTCTTATTATTTGCATAGTATTTTTTTTGCATATTGCAAAAAAGATTCTGCATATATGTAGTTTTTATTTTATTTTAAATTTACTTTTTTATATTTTGCATAACTTTGATATTACATATGAACAAAATTTTTCTGTAAAATAAATAATTTTTTTCCATATATATAATTTTTTGTTTTTGCATAATATCATTTTAGTTTTGCATATGTACTAAAAAGATTGCATAAAAGATAACAAAAATTGTATAGATGATAAAATTCATAATTACCAAAAAAAATAAAAAAATGCACCCAATGTAACCACTAAGGTTGCAACTGGCATGAGATAGTAGTAAGTAATCTAAGTGTTGATGCTTCAAGATGAAATGGAGAAAAAAATGCAAACTTTTTAATCACTAAGATATATTACAACAAATGTCCTGAAAAATAATTGCAAAACAAATTGCCCAAAAAAAAAAAAAAAACAAATTGCAACAAATAAAAGAAAAATCAAGACTATTGTTTAAAAAAATGGGCACAAAAAATCAAAAAATGTGGACAAATCAACTAAAAAATAAAATGAGATATGGAAATGCCAAACAAAATTATCTTAAAAAATTACCCTTATTTTTCACTATCCTCAAAAATGAAAAACAAGGGTTTTTTTTTTTTGGCAGATTGATGACTTAAAAGATCGGAAATACACCTATAAAAATAAATAAATTCTAAATTAGCACTGACTGAAGACGAAACACCAGAAGTGAGCCAAGATGATTAAGGTTCCAAGTTTGAGCGTGAAATGAGGAAGAGGGCGACTACTTACCTTGGTTGCGACAGCGGCATTTGGTGACAGTGGCGGCTTCAAGAGCGGGCGGTGGGGCGATTTTAGGTGGCCATGGCTGGATCTTGAATTCATAAAAAATTTAACAAATTCGATAATGGAGAGGGAACTCATCGGCTTCAAGATGTCATGTATGGATCTCAAACTCAAGTACGCGATGACGATGTCTTCGCGGAGACAGAGGACGGTGGTTTTGTGGTGGGAGGGGGGCGCCGATGAGAGAGAGAGAGAGAAGTCTGTAATATTGGAGGTGTCAGACGTGAGAGGCGGGGGATTATGTTTTAAAAAGCGGGTTAGACCGATTGGTTCGACCGCTACTAGAACGACACACCAAACAATATAAAAGAGTTGGACCACTCTTTTCCTAAAACGCCCAGTAAACGGTCAAAAGCGGCAAAAGTGGACCGGATCGGTCAACTCAGCGCTTTTTACTATATTTGTAAAAAAATAGATTTTTTTTTTTTTTGCAATTTATAAAACTTTTATTGAAGCCTCAATTTATCCTATTTAGTTCATCTCAATCGCTTCTCTATCCTTATTCTTCCCCAAACTCTTAATCTATGATTTTTCACATCTTTCTACTAAGCCATGTACGAAATTTGGACTTGGAGTTATGAGATCAAACTTTAATAGTGTTAATTTGAATATCCTTTCATATTAAACATTTTTATGTGATTAATCGTAGACATTTGATGAACTTGTTATATCTTTGATATTTTAAAGCCATTTAGCAAACTTAATTTTATATTTGATATTTTTATGATATATGGTAGACTTATTTTAGTAATATTGACATTTAATGTAGATTGTTAAAATCAAATTTAAGTAATAATATTATACGTATATTTAATTTTTATCGTAATTTGTACATATTAATTTATTATTTTTAGAAAAAAATTATTTATGATGTCTTTAATTTTAATATACAATTATATATTGTTTAGTTATAACGTCATATCGGCCCAATCGCTAACAATTAAATCAGATCCTATCGGTCCGACCGAAATGTCCGCTTCAACTTCCGCTCCCACTTTTAAAATATAGGAGGGAGATCCATATTTGATGCTATTTGTAATCAAGTGTTTCTATTTGAAACATGAGTTTTTTATTGGGATAATTTACAATTAGGTGTTATAAATGGAGTGTTATATAACTTACCCAATTTCAAATTCTCACTACTCTATTACACTAATTTAAATAGCAAAAAAAAATAAAAATCAAATGAAGTAAATTTGATTAAATGAAACTTTAATACTATATAAATATTAATTTTTTAAAAATGTATGAGTTTCCAATTTATCATATAAATAGTCGCTAGCAAAATCTCATCTCCATCGCTCTCTCTTTTAAAGCGATTTGTCATCTAATCAAAATCAATCCTGTTTTCATAATTTAAAACGATTTGTCATGAAATCAATCTTGTTTTCATAATTTAAAACGATTTGTAATGAAATCAATCCTGTTTTCATCAATTATGTTCTGACTTTAATTTACTTGAATCATACTTGTATTCATATTATGAATAATATGTGAATAAAAAAAGCGAAATCTCTTTAGAATAGAATCATGTTCGTTGCTCTTAAAAACTAAACAGCGATTAAAATTAGATGAAACAGAGTTTAATATTGCTTGTAACAAAAAATCTGACAAGAGTAAGTGAGATTCAGATTTTGTTTTTTGTCCTAAACTGTTTTAAGTAATAAAAAACAGAAACAATTATTTGAAAACAAACACCTCTCACAACTTTCTAAAGTAAAAAAATAAGAGCAAAAGCATTTGGGACAGCTCATTTCATTGAATGAAAGTAAATGCAATCAATAACAATTCTAATTTCACACCTACTTTTATTTCAACATTCCAATTTTATTTCCACGTACTCAAATAAAACATATTCTTCATTCATAAAAATTAAAAATCTATATTTTTATTTTATTATTTATTTTTTCACTTAACATATTTTTATTTTCTTGGTTCTTGTTTCATTTCCAACTGTAAAAGTAATTGATCGACCCAACATATATGTATAATCGATTGATGTCGACATTTTGCAAATGAAATGGATGGGATATTATGAGTATGAGTATGGCCAACATAAAAAGTAGCAAGGTAAAAATGGTAATCACAAGTTTAGGGGGCAGTTTTGTAACTCCGCATTTATTCTTCTCCTGATCTTTGTCAATGATTATTTATATTAAAACGGAATGTCATTGATGTAAAAGCAGAGCCCTCTCTGTTTTAGTGGATAACAACTTTGGTAAGTTCACTTCACAAAATCACCCAAAAAGAAAAGAAAAAAATCCAAGAAAAGATGAAGTTTGGGAAGGAATTCACCTCCCAAATGGTGCAAGAATGGCAGGGAGCATACATGGACTACAATCATCTCAAGAAACTCCTGGACAAAATCTCTAAAATCAGAGATCCAAATGCAGCACCACATTCGGGCCCTCAGGCCCGAAAAGGCCCTCCAAGCAGGAGATTAACTCTGTACAGAACCTTCAGCGGGTTCACCGGTTGGGCCGGTAGCCCGCCGAACTCCCCCGGGAGGAAAGATGATGAAGTGATATCAGTGTCTCTAATGCAACATGAGGGCTCTGAGGATTACTACCACACTACTTTCATGAAGATGTCCGAAGATGGGGCCGAATACGAGGTCGAATTCTTTAAGAAACTTGATGATGAATTCAACAAAGCGTTGAGGTTTTATGAGGCCAAGGTTGGAGGAGTTAAAGAGGAGGCAGAGGAATTGAGCAAACAGATGGATGCACTAATTGCAATGAGGATCAAAGTGGATAAGCCATCTTATGATGAACATAATCAAGAATCTTCAGCTGTGGTGGTTGCATCTGTTCTTGATACAGAGAATCAAGGTCAGTGGATTTTGATGGAGATAAAAATGGATTTGGAAAGAGGGAAATCGTACTATTTCCTTTTTTTTTTTTTTTTTCTCTATGTTGTTTGATTTTCTACCTAATAAGTTATAAATTGGTGTTATTATTATTATAATATAAGGTGGTTGATTTTTTGTTAGTAAAGTCTAAAATTTTATATTAGATCTCTCTTTTATTGTGTTCTTTGTGAATCTAACATATCTGGGTTTTCATCAATTAGTGTTTTTTTTTCATGTATATTCATTATTGCGTCATAATTTACTGTCTACCAAGTTATAGATCCTCTCAAATCTATCTTTTACTGCATTTTTAGTGGATTAAAGTATTTGAGATTTTATTATTCATCTTTATTATAAGCTTTTTTCAATGGGTGATTTTATTCAACTAGTGTGTGTTCTATGTATATTCAACTTTATTATACGCTCTTATTGCGACAGATTTTGATATGATAACTTTATGGGGTTTTAAAGAATCTTGTTTTGTAAAATGAAGGAGAGCATATGGATGTGATTCAAGAAAAAATTGAAGAAGATATTGAAGATGGACAAATGACACCTGAGAGGAGCAAGATTAAAGAATTTAGGCCTGCTCCTGTAGAAGTTTTGGATTACGTAAAGATCAACATTATACCTGAGACGCCCCGTTCGACTCTAAAGAAATTCGTTAAGAGTTCCAAGTTAGATCCGTCGTTCAGTAAATTTGAACTAAAACAAGCCGAGTCAAGGCTGCAAGAGGCCTTCAGCGTGTTTCACCAGCAGCTTCGCATGTTGAAGAACTTCAGGTAATGGCTCCACGGAGACGTAATTCGTATAAATTATATAGACTGCGGAATACTAACAAGGAGTTGTTTACTATGACAGCATCTTGAATGTGCTTGCATTCTCCAAGATTATGAAGAAGTATGATAAGGTATGCATGGCAATTCACCTTCAATCATAAGATTTTGTTAGACTGTCTTTAATGTTTTTCTTGATTTTGATGCAGATCGCTTCAAGAAATGCTTCAAAGTGCTACGTAGATGCAGTTAACAGCTCTTATCTTAGTAACCTCGACGAGGTTTGCACAGTAAAAACCCTGCATTGTTACGATAAAAACTTGCATGTTTCGTGTGCATTGTGTAACTTAGATGAAATTTTAAATGTTAGTGATTGTTTTAGTAAATAGTATCAGTTGTTTTCACTGAAAACTGTTAGTTGTCTACAGTTGCACCATACAAGCTGTGTTAGACTGATAGATACCAGAAAAATGGCTAGATTCTTGATTCAAAAGAGAGAATGAATAGTGATGTGAAGCGGATATAGTAATCTCGCTTGGGATGCTTCAATAGTAGTCTTTAAGTTTTCCCTTTCACTCAAGACAGTAGCTCTACAAGAGCTACATACAAACCACCGTTCTGATCAAATCCTCTGAATTTGGAACGAGAAATTTATGATATGAATCATACTCGTTCTATTTAGTAGATATTTCGTTAATTGTCCGTCTCATCTCTCAGGTTAACAGCCTTATTGAAAGAGTAGAGGCCATATTCGTCAAGCACTTTGCAGAAGGGCATAGAAGTAAAGGGCTGAAATTCTTGAGGCATAGACGTAAAAGGGAGAAGCACAGAACAACATTTTTCCTTGGTAAGACTTTTGACACAGTTTTCCTAAAAATTTGAGGCCAAAAACTGATTGTTTCATCCTATAATCTGCAGGTGTATTCACTGGTTGCTCCATAGCCCTGCTTTCTGCTATCATCGTCTTCGTACACACTCGTGATCTTCTAGATCACGAGGGAGCAGGACAGTATATGAGCAACATATTTCCACTCTATAGGTATCCCTCTCTCAAATGAGATTTCATTTAAATAAATGCATGTTGATTTATGTGATGATGCATTTGATTTTCCATAGCTTGTTCGGTTATATCATCCTGCACATGATCCTATACGGCGGGAATACGTACCTATGGAGACGACTACGCGTGAATTACCCCTTCATATTCGGATTCAGAACAGGAACAGAACTGGGCTTCAGAGAAATCTTTTTCCTTGCTTCTGGGCTCTCAGTGCTCGCGTTAGCTGCCATTTTATCTAATCTCGATTTGGAAATGGACCCGGAAACTAAAGTATTCCCAACCATAACCGAATTGGTTCCACTAGGCCTAGTTGTTGTGAGTCTGCATGCTCTCACTTTGTGCTCCATGATTATCTTCAAACATCTGCATGCTAAATTTATTGATATTGATTGTTTTCTAGGTTGTGATCTTTATAACCTTGTGTCCTTTCAACATTATATACCGTTCGAGCCGTTTCTTTCTCATTCGCAGCTTGTGGCACTGTATATGCTCTCCTCTTTACAAGGTATGCAGATTGCTGAAGAGCCCCATAGAGATAAGTTCATGTGAAAAGAGAGTTCCCACATTTTGACGTGACTTATGGTCGTTTTTGTAGGTTCATTTTGCTGATTTCTTCTTGGCAGATCAGCTTACCAGCCAGGTACATTGTTAACTACCCTATAAACAAGCCAACTTATAGAAAAAAATAGTTTTGCCACTTCCGATTTTTGATGTTTTGGACCCGTAACTGGCTATAGAGAGCGAAACATCCGGTTGACAAATCAGACATTGTTAACCGAATGTTTCACCTCCTAAAGCCAGTTACATAATGTCGAAATTTGAATAGTGAGGAATTGAAATCGAATTAAAGATAACTTATGACACTAAAAAAGAAGCAGCTTTCCCCCTGGTTCTCTTCAATCTACACATACATTGTATCTGAGTGCATGTATCTCAGGTTCAAGCTATTAGAAGCTTGCAGTTTTATGTCTGCTACTATGTATGGGGAGATTTCAAGACAAGATCAAACACTTGCCGCGATAAAGATATCTACAAAATCTTTTTAATAGTGGCAGCCGTGGTTCCATTCTGGTTCCGCCTCCTCCAGGTAAGTCGAAGATTGCTAGTTTTTTGGGAAAAACTTGTGTGAGACGGTGTCATTTACATGAGGCAAAATTCTTTTACCATGTTATATGATCCATGAGTTTGTGGAGCCTCAATCCAATAATATTTTATAGCTTAGTATGACCCAACTATTGTGGAACTGTCTCATGTATATGACAGTCGTCTAACACGAGACTCTATCCTAATGTTTTATCCGACACAAAGATCTGCGTATAACTTGTGGTAAAATTCAGTGTGTTCGTCGTACATTTGAAGAAAAAAGCGTGATGCAAGGGCTCAATGGCCTCAAGTACTTATCAACAGTAGTGGCTCTTATCATGAGGACACTGTACGATATCACTAGAAGAGATGGAACAGGCCAACTATTTTGGAGAGTCATGGCTGCTACAACCTCAGGATTTACGACTATCTATAGCACGTACTGGGATATCGTTGTAGACTGGGGCCTTTTGCAAAAGAATTCGAGCAACAAATGGTTGAGAGATAAGCTTCTGATAAACAACAAAGCTGTATATTTTGTAGCCATAGTGAGTATTAGCATTCATCTTATACATCTGAATCTTGTTATAAAACGTTCTTGTGGTAATAACCCGACTTGGTTTGCTTGCAGGTGCTGAACATACTTCTGAGGCTTGTATGGATGCAGTTGATCCTTGATTACAACCTACCCTTTCTCCATACAAACGCCACGACTGCTGTCGTTGCTTGCTTGGAGATACTTCGTCGCGGTATTTGGAACTTCTTCAGGTATAAATATGGTGTTTTACACTTTGCTATTTTGCAGAAAAACAAAGTTGTGCCCGAGATATGCACATTCTCAATCTTCTGCCTCTCTCGGGGCAGAACTTTGTTTAAGTTATTTTTTTCGTTGTGATTGTTGGTATTGATGAAGACGTGTTCGACGTGAGCAGGTTAGAGAACGAGCACTTCAACAACGTCGAAAATTATCGAGCATTTAAGACGATACCTCTGCCTTTCTACTACGAAAACAAGATTTCGTAGTATCAAATTGATGGTGATGGTCCCTTGTGTGAGATCGTCCCAAAAATGATCAAATGTAAACAGATTGCTGTTAATGTTTGTAAGTGGGTTTGAGTTTTGATAGTTTCTGTTGCACATAACACAAATATCTTTTGCAATCATCAGTGGTCAAATAGTATTCCGCTCATCAGACTTCGGTTACTATGTCTTTGAAAAATGAAATAAATAAATGAATTCTACATTTTTTTTATAAATTTAAACTTTTAGATTATATAAATTTTATTTTATGGTATTAAAATTGTTCATTCAATTTCATGGGTTCAATCTCTGTTGAAAATAACCCCATCACATTAAATTGACAATTCATTGGATCTCCTCCAAAAGGGAGAAATTGAAAAATTCAGTCCATGGGTAGGATGAAGGGTTAGAAAAATTAAATACTCTCTATTTACGTTTTATTTTGTCATTTTCATTCCTTCTGCTAAAACTTTCTTATTTCATTTTAGGCTAATTCTTTATAATTTTATATTACAATTTGACTAGAAATATAAAATATATTATTTTTTCTTCTTTCTCCATCACATCACTTATATTATACTAGCAAAATTTTATACTCTCTCCGTTCCTGAAAAATTTTCATACTTCTTTTTACACACCATTTAAAAAACGTGTATAAAAAGTTGAGTATTGATGGTGGTGTGTAAAATTATATTATTAAAATAATAAAATTAATTGGATTGAGTTAAAAATAATGACATTTTGTGTCAATATGTGAATATTATGAGAATAAAATTAAAATAGTTATTTACATTCATAGGGTGTGCAAAGTGTTGTGGGACAGACCAAGAAGAAAAGTGTGCAAAATATTTATGGACAGAGGGAGTAGTACTTTTTAGAACGCAATTTTAAAAAAAAATGTAATAAATAGAATGTATAAAATGAAAATTATGGATAGAAATTTTGAGAAGAAATTTCTATTTTGAAGGTATACAATTATTGTGAAACAAACTAAAAAAATAAAATATGCGAAACTTTTGAGTGATATATATCTTTATTACTACTAGTCCAGTCCTAACTCTAAATATGTGTGTCCAAGTCAAACAAGAAGTAAATAGAGGGATGGAGGGAGTAAATGAATTGATTTCACTTTTTTACAAATTCAAACTTTTAAACAAGACAAAATTCTTTCTCTATCCAACAAGAAAAATAATGCATAAAGAGTGCTAGTAGGGTACGTACACAATTTTACCCATGCCCAAAAAAGTACCTGATCCTACCCTTTACGAACTATAATTTATCAAATTGGACTATTGGAGCCATCTTAGGCCTCTGCAGACGACCAAAATATGAAATGCATCTCTATTATCTTATCCTCACGAGGTCTATAATTGCTTGATCACAAACTAGTATGAGACATTGAGACTTTTACGAGTAATATCACTTAAATATAACAAAATATTACATAAAATGTAAAACTTTGATTGCCCCATTCGTAATTGTACAGAGACCTAGGAAAGGGAAGCAACTCAGTCCTACAATAGAATCAAACCAGCGACCTCAACTGATTTGTAGGATCAGAAATTCAGGTGGTGCTGATTCTAGGAAATAAAAAATCCCAGAATAAATCATACTATTCGTTCGAAATAGAAATATTGGTTATCATCTTATGAATGTGTTTCTTGCAACAAATAACAAATAAAAAAGAGAAATGAAAATCACAATCTCGGAGAAACTATTGTATATCCATCGACAGTAAATCAAACAGGCCGTATCTAATATCAACGAAACGAAAATTTCGTCATTATCTTAGACTCTGTTGGAAGCTTATTCATACAAAGATTATATATTCTTAGATACCACAAGCAAACACATATTGCAGAGAAAGAACAAACGGTAAATGTAAACGTACAATGGTTCACTTGGGGGAATGAACATCTTCAACTGCATCATCACTTTTATGTGATGACACTGATGAGTCGCAAGGTGAGTTTTCTTCCGTAACAGCCCCTGTAATCTCAGTATCTTGGTTTCCAAAGATATACGACAATGATAAAGGATTATAAGTAGAGCTTGCCTTTTTAAGTCCTTGTATAGCTTTAATTGCAGCAAGGGTACTCCTGTATATATCTACAGTTTCTTCCCCACCAAGTAGCAATCTTGTTCCATTTGATTCATTAGTATGTGCTGTCCCTGTCTGTGCCCGTTCAACAGGGGCATTTTCAACGATCTCTGCTTCTAAAGGAAACAGTTCCTCAAGATTTGCCTCGCACTCACGAACTAATCTCGTTAGAGGTTCGGTTGTGAAGAAAGGCTGATGAATAGCACGGCGAGTAAAAGGTAGACTCAGTAATTCCCCAGTTCTTTTATCGTATTTCTTCAAAATCTTAATAAGACCTAATTGACAATGCACAAGACATGTAAGGATTCATTTGGTTCAATAGATAAGATAAATAACTCAAGATAGATTAGACAAGATTATAATCTAGAGATTATTATCTAGGAGTTAAATAGTATATTTGGATTGATGGATTAAGATAATTAGCAGTGTAAGAAAATTTCATTTTAAATGTTTGGATTTGTAAAATTAATAATAAAAACATATGCAATTGACAATTTTGCCCTCTATATCATAAACATAAATAAAGTGAATTATGGTTCTCCTTTTCAATATAAGTGGAGTATTTTAGTAAAGATAAAAACAATGGATTATTATCATACCTCTTCCCTAAGATAATATTATCTTCCATTCGATAATTGAATATTAGTTTTTGGCTTTTTATTAATCTTGCGCTTTTGTCCATTAAACCAAACATCAAATTAGATAGCTTATCTAACGAACCAAATGAGGCCTAAGTAAACAACACGACCAGAAGAAAATCCGTTTTCAGATGAGTCTAGAAGAATATTTTACACATCATTAATACTGAAGAAAGAAATCAGAATTAGCTGCTTTACCTGCAAAGTTAAGGGAACTGTAGTTTTTTAGAAGGACCATTTCACCATGAATGGCAACAAAATCCTTGCGTATATCCATAGTTTCTTCGCTAAATTCAGTGTCTGAAGTAAACACTGCCCTAGTGCTTCCTCTTGCTTTCACTCTCTCAATTCTTTCCTTTAATGCCTGGTAGGCAACAACTTAAAATGTTCAAAGGCCAAACTGATACATTACAAGTAGAAAAAAAAAAGGAACAAAGCTAAGGCATTCTACCACTTCAACAAATTTAGACAACGACAGCAGTTAGAAGGATAGCTGCGTCTGAATGCAATACTGAAAATGCTGACAGATTTCTAGTGGCTAAAGAAAAGAATTACATGACACCTATGCCAGAAACATGTTTAAACACACATGTAAACATCCATCACTGTGTATGTAGTGTATACTATTAATACCTTCTCAATCTTGTTGGGGCGTAAAGCAGTTCATGCAGAGAAGATATCATGCATTTGCAATGTTAATCGGCAGTCAAATTACTATTTACTACGTGGTTCTCAAAGGTTCTTCAGGGAAATAACATAATATGAGGAAAAGGATTTGATAACTAATGAATTAAGGACTGTGGTCCCATCAAACGCATATGTTTACCCTAGTGCCGGGAAGCTTGAATTACTAAAGAGAGTCAAATGTCCAAATGGTCCATTTATTCGTTTAAGCTTTAAGCCCTGAAGACCCTAGCGGTGCGATTGAGGACACCATTTTTTCTTGGGTATTTTAAGTTGAAAAATAGGATGTAACACTTCAGAAATATCCTTCACTGAATCACTGCCAACAAGTTCTATGCTCGCAACTACAGGCATGTAAACTCTAATGTGTTCAATCTTCGTATTAGTAACTTAATGGTGACAAATGTAATTGGTGACAGTGGATTACATAAACCAGACATGAAATAGGTTCATATAGAAAACTTCATGAGCCTCACCCTCAGTTTTCTCTTCTGATTGCAATTTCTCATCTTTTGTGATAATATAATGAAGTTATCAAGAAATTGGAAAAACATGATGGATGTCGTAAACTGAGGATCTCTATATTATTTCTGTTAAAACCAATCACATTCAGAAAACAGGCCCAGTGAAACTAACAATGTCTTTAGTCGGTGAAACGCATCAATTTTACATCGATATTCGCATCTCTGGAAAATACTCATTAATTAATGAATGAGATTGACGCATCTGAAGCCCATCTAAAGACATGTGTATTCCAGTTAGCAAAAATCTGGTCAGGTCAAATATATAATTCCCACAAAAAAGGAATATGCTTCAAAGATACTTTTGAACCATCCAACTGCACAAAAATTGAAGTGTGATGAACACTTTCATGTTAGCCTATATAGTCAATGTTCTTCTCACAACTATTCAGTGATAGAGCTATCAACAGCAACAATTTTCTGTCACAATTAATACCACCTCCATTAGCTTACGTATTAGCTAGTTGCTCATTCTCCTCAAGTTCCACAAAAGCCAACAATAAATTTATTTGTATGATTGCAAATTGGACCACAGATTTCCTATATTGCCTTAATTTTGCAGGGCAATTTCTTGGTTCAGAAAGGTTAGACGGTTTCTACGTTGATAAGGAGAAGACCTGATGATCTCCAATTTCCAGATGCAGTAAGTTAAATTCTTGATTCTTGTGGCCCAAAACATAAAAATTAAAATGCACATAAATATGCACACACATATATGAGCACTTAGGAATACACACATGTAAATCTCTGCAAATTGAGTGTGGAAAGAAGTCAAACCTGCTTTTTCTGTAGATGAATATGAAATAAACGAAAGATGTAGTTTCCTCAAAAAATTAAGATACCGAGATGAACATTAAACTAGCTAATCAAGCAGCTCAACAATTTTAAGCGAGTAATTAGCACAATTAAGAAAAATCTCACACGCTGAATCAGAGAAAAAACCTGGAATCGGATGATGAAGTCTTCCTCCTTGTCGACGTAGAAATCGTTGAACTTTTCGAGCTCCTCGTTAAGAATTCCGACGAACCATTGGTGAAGGTCCGGCAAGGGACCCTCCAGCTGCGGATTATCGGCGGCGGGGGGCGGAATGTTCTTGAGAAGCTTCTTCAAGGGCTTGTATGACAAATACTTGTCCCTCCACTCCGGTAGGGTTTCTTCCAAATGTATCCTAAATTCTTTGCCGAATTTCATTATTACTTCCGCTTTTAATCACTTGTTTCCAATTTCTTCAGAATTATGCACAAATAATTATTTCCAGTCAAGAGATGAGAGATGGAACCGAATAAAATCGTGAAAATCTTGATTGATTATGGGGATAACAGAGTGGAGAATTTGCTTTCGAATATTTTAAGCTCTGACTGATCTAAATGGCCTCTCTCTCTCTCTCTCTCTCTCTCTCTTTCTGTATATATATCCACAACCAGTAGAAGAAGACGTTCGTTTATTGTCGTATTTGTCGTTTCTTTGAAGAAAGTAGGGAGGGATGAATTTGGGATATTCTGTCGATATAATTGTTTCTTTTTAAATTTGTTTAGTTGGAGAAGGCGAGGAAATGACTGGGAAAGCGACAAGAACAAGCATAGTGTTTATAAAGAATATTCCTTATCTGAATTAGGATATATTTATAAAAGGGAACAAAGTTATTGATTTTTTTACAATAAATTCACTGTGCATGTACACTATTTATAATTTTTTTTATTATTATTAAATATTTACATTTATATATACCGAAAAATTAATTTAACAATAATATATTTTCAATAATAATAAAGATAACTTTTTATAATAAAAAAAGTTAATTATAAATAGGATAACAAAGTTATTAAATTATTTGTGTTCTTACTCTTTATTTAAATGGTACATGTAAATTTTAAAATATTAAAAAAGTTCCCTTTTTTCAAAAAAAAAAAAACTCTTGAATTTTTGGGGGAGTAATTGGTTAATCACTTTAAGCATTAAAAAGGAAATAAAACTAGGGGATGTTTGATATAATTATAAAGAATTAAAAGGATTAGCAATGAAAAAATGTATGGAATAAAAGTTATAATTCTCAAATGGTTGAACTATAGTAAATTTTTTAGTTTTTTTCCATCAAAGTCCTAGGGTCATTCCAAACACACATTATGACTTCGATTATCATTACTCATCTAGCAAAGGTGCCAACCAAACACATCAACACTTGTATGTTTGGTATAGGGTGAGGAAAGGAATGAAACCTTATTTTTAGTGAATTAGTCACTTCTCTCCCAATTATGATCTATGGTTGTGATTCTTACCCTTTCCATTTCCTTTGTGTGACAGTGCTTTTTTTTTTTTTTACATTTTTGTAATGTACGTTTTGGAAAGCCTTCAAGGTCCGTCCGACACAATAGCATCTTAAACTCCATTGTGCAAAGCTATGCGACTAAACTCCTAATTTAAAATTTGATTCATAACATGCCATAGATAAGTTTAAAGAAAAAGTTCATTACCAAATTTAGGGATGCTAGATAAAAATTTAAGACAAAAATGATAATGAATATTATTAAAAGAATAATCACTTGAAGTTAGTGATTATCCTATTGTTTAATCAAATTTTATGATCTAATTTATGTATAATAAATAATAACAAATACTATTAATGAGAATGAATACTCATTGATCCTCATTCATTTCCATTCTCCATTCTCGTTATCCTCGATCAAGCAGGTCCCTAATTCATCCATTTAATATCTTAGTCAAAGTTACACATAGCTCCTCCAAGAAGTATTTCAGATGATTGAATTTGACCAAAAATGTAACGACAACGCTTTATAAAAAAGGACATGAGAAAAAAACAACAAATGAGCGGCCATATACAAAATCCAAAAAAAAAAAATCATCCATTCAAAGTTACCCTCTATCCCCTGCTCATAGCAGAAACAAAAGAAAGAAAAACATCCTACATAGAAACCATCTTCCGACTATTCGATTCATGATCCTTAAGTTGAACGCACAAGTTTTTTAGTATTAAGAACCACCAGCAAAGATCAACAGACAAGTGAAGGAAATAAAAACTAGCAGATCAGACGCGCTATATGGTCTCCAGAGCCTGAAGAACATCGGTTTTCAAGTCTTCAAAGTCCTCAACTCCAAAGCTGAAACGAACCAAGTTGTCCATGATTCCATACTTGGCCCTTTCTGACTGGGAAAGATCCCTGTTACGTGTCATATTAGATGATGTATCAAACTAGCTAAACCTTGAAGATATTTTTTCATCATGGTTCAACTTAGATCATTGAAGTTAAGGACGTACCAATAAGACATTATGGCAGGTTGATCAACAATGCTTTCACAGCCACCAAAGGAAGGAGCTATGTACGGAATCCTCAATGCATCGATGAACTTTGCAGTGGTCAGCAGGTCTCCGTCAACCTAATTGAATTAAATGGTGATGAACTTTCAAAAGAATCGTTTCAAGAAAAGATGTTTATAAAAAGGAACTGTTGGTTGTAGATTTTAATTACGGACCTCAAAACTAACCACACCACCAAAACCATTCATTTGTCTCTTAGCAAGGTCGTATTCTGGATGACTTGCCAGGCCTGGATAATAGACATGCCTAATCTGCAATCCATAAAACAAAAATAAATTTATAACGATAATAAAATAAAGGAACTGAAACACCTTTATCTCATTCCTCATATTCAAACTCACTCACCAAGCACCCCTTAAGATTTTGGTTTATAATATGCACTATCAGGGATTCAGGGGTCAGAGCATTGATTTACTAAGAGCACTCAGGACAGTGCCTAAGCATATGTGACCACCTTTAACATACTTTATTCAACAAAGAGTGGAAAAGACAACAAAAGGCATGCATACGTAATAATACCAGGTGTGTAATATTTATATAAGCTAATACACATGTATAAAAACATTAAGTACCTTTGGATGTGCCTCTAAAATTTCGGCCATCTTATGTGCTGTAGAGTTTTGCTGCTGTACACGAAGATGCAACGTCTTCAAGCCTCTGATGATCAGATATGCTGCATTCTGATGAAAAATATAAAAGTTAATAGTTAACTACATGATACTATAAAAGCTCAAGTTGTGAATGATCAAAAGTGCATAACAAAGAATGGTTGCAATTTTGAAAACATTCTTAAAGGGATTTCTTTATTTGAGATTTAGTGGATCTCAAATCCAGTGGATTTTGAAATCTTGATTAATCATACTAATAATGTTTGTTTTGAAATTTAAGTAGTATAAGATTTAATTTTATGTACAACTGATGTGTAAGAGTGTGTGATGTTATTACATTATTGTTGCTTGTAATTGTAACGATTGCCTGTATAATGAAGTTGTAATTGTAAATGTGAGAAAAAAATGTATGCAATGTGATAAATAAAAGAGTGGGAATTAAAAAAAAAATCATATTTGTATTAATGGGTATTGGAGAGTGTGTAATGAAAAAAATGGTATGTGTAAGGTTTACCGTTTATAGGTATTTGTAGGGTAAGATGTATAGGGGTTTTTAACCCCGATTCTAAAATCTGAAAGTAGAACTGGATTTAGATTTTGAAACCTCAAATCCGGTTTTGTAATCCTAAATCAAACATACCCAATTAAAATACTCAATAACTCACAGGATTTAGAGCACCACCAAGAACATTATGCAAGTTACGGACAATAGAAATCAACTTCTCAGGGCCACTAATAGATCCTGCAAGAACCTGCATTAGCAAAGAATGTGTTCATCACTTAGATATGCAGTGCTAAAATATTATGTGCATGTGTGTATATGAAAGTCAGCGTACATCATTGTGACCCCCAATATATTTGCTTGCAGAGTGTATAACAATATCAGCACCAAGTGCCAGAGCTTTCTGGTTAAGAGGAGTTGCAAATGTCCCGTCTACGCACACTAAGGCTCCTTTGTCATGGCAAAGCTTTGAAGCCAGCTCAATATCAACACACCTCAGAAAGGGATTAGTAGGAGACTCGGTAAAGAAAAGTGCCACCTACACACAAAGCATCAGAGAGTTGAAAAGGGATCAGTTTGCTTTATTACAGGAAAGGCACATCATGACCTAATAATGATGTTCAATAACATTTTCTAATCAATACTTACATTGTTCTTTTCTAGTGCAGACTCCAGACCTCCAATATCAGCAGGATCAATGACAGAGGCCTGCATTTTAGATGTAAAAGAACATAATATCTCTTAGGTTTCAACATGCAAACTTATCCACTATTTAGTGCATTATAAGAATATCAAAATAAAGAATTTGAGGTCACATGCAAACTTATCCACTATTTCTAGTTTTGTTTCTTCATGTTTTTCCTTCCTTTTTGGTTCAGCTCAAATATTTATATGTTACATCCCATGGTATGAGAAAGCACAAAGTTTCACTAATCCCTATATAATTATGCAGGTGCTTTTTCCGAACTTGTTATAGCTTCCTTAGCACAGATGAATGAATAAATTAGTATATATATATATATATATATATATGCGTGTGTGTGTGTGTGTGAGAGAGAGAGAGAGAGAGAGAGAGAGAGAGAGAGAGACAGGCCCAGAAAACTCATACAGTGATGCCCATTTTGGGAAGTATGGTCTCAATGAATATCCGTGTCTTCCTATAGCAGTCGGTAGTAGTCACCAAATGCCCCCCAGCAGGGACAAGTGCCATCAACAAAACAATGCTAGCACACATCCCTGATGCCATCAAAATTGTTGATTCAGCCCCTTCCAGTGCACTGGAGCAAATTGCAGAAGCCCAAATGTTATCAACTGATAGGTACAGATTAAACATAAATTTCAAGAGGCAAAATTGGGAGAACCAGACCAACCTTATCTTCTCCTCTGCCACAATAGTAGTGTAATTCCCATAGCGTCCGTACTCAAAACTTGCAAGTCTTTTTTCCTGCAAACAAAATTAGGAGATTTAGACTACAACCACATCCATCTCAGTTGTGCAAAGTATGTACGCGCATGTTCATACATTTTGGCCTATTTTTCTCCTATATATGATAATTGATACTCCCTCCGTCCCACAATTGTTTGCACACTTTTCTTGTTCTTCTGTCTCACAATAATTTGTACACCCAAATTTTTTTCTCTTATAAACCTTATCCTCACAATATTCACATATTTACAAGATTTGTCATTACTTTTTGCTTTTTGGGCCCACATTACACACAATCCAATTTTTTCACTTTATACCCCTCTAAACTCCACTCATTACACTTTTTTACAAAAGATGTGTCCATTTCATGGTGCAAACACTAGTGGGACGGAGGGAGTATTTTTTTATTCATCTTTTAATATTGATTTACTTAGTTAAGCTAAGCATATTATTATGTGGCTTACTCTATGTTTTACATGCAACATAAAACTATTATCATTTATTCTTAGAGCAAAGTCAGGTTTTCAATAAAACACATCCACTTGGTCTGGGTTCGTATGGAGCATATACTTGGCTTGTCAATCTTGAATTTACGTACTACACCGAAACCATTTGTGGCATCATTCAGTGACTGACCATTAAAATTTCTGTTTAAGAAACAAAAGATAAGCTAAACTTTTCGATCATCTCACACACTGATGCAGTAAACTACTATGCAAATACACAAAAATGAAAATACCTTAAAATCAATGAGATCAGCAGTTTTCTTGAAGAAATAAGCTGATGTATTAACTACTGGGGTAGTTATTGCATCAGTAACAATCCCGCGGCCCAATCTTTCACCTGGTTCATTTAGTGAAATCCCAATGAATATAAAATCTAGAACGGACCGCCTTGACAAAGTGTGACACAGAACCAATGTTACAACACTCTCAATGCCATGCAATAGTTTGATTAGTATGGCGAAACATGCAAATGAAAGGAAAGTTATGAATCATATGGCTACAAGAAGTAATTGCTAGAAAGCAATAAGCCTCTGAAAAGCATCTTTTAAGATAATGCATACATAATCTAGTCATTATATCCCATGAGAACAAAATAATGTTCCAGAAGCATAATTATTGCATAGACAATTCAATCAATAATCCATACCCCATTTTCATGCACTAACTAAACAAATTCAAGTTATTCAATCAAATCAACCTCTTCAAAACTTGAATTCAAGAGATAGTAGCACTATTTTCTCCTAAAATTAATGCAGAAAAATAGATGAGCATTCCAACTAATGATCAGAAGCTCGATCAGAAAAGAATACACAGTATCTGCGAATTCAATAACTTACCAGCATGAACTGCAACGCTGCCATCGGAACTCAAAAAAGAAGCGTATTCGCAAGAAGGCGCCCCATTAAGCTTTACATTATCGCTATTAAAGAGAGCTTCGTCAGCCACCGGAACCACCACTTCATTGCCGGTTTCAACCTCAACCGGCGAGGTGGTTGCGGCTAAGGCTGCATCGACGGCTTTACCAGCCGGCGCGCAGCCCGAGGGGGCTTGGTTGTTCGACCAACAAGCAGCCACCACCTGAGCCACTCCGATGTTGCTGCAATTTCTCCTCGCCTTGATGCTCAGCTGGCGATCAAAATTGGGGGGAAACTTGAAAAGCAGCGAAGACAAGCTGTGCGGCGCCAATGTGCCGCGGAAACACGTCGATCTTTTCTTTCTGGAGAACCGATGGCATCCGGCGGAAGGAATCTCCGGGAGAGACTCGGAATCGGTGCGGGAGTTGAATGACGGAAATGCCCTGGTGCAGTTAGACGCAGCCATTAGGTTACAGTGAGAATAGAAGTTGGAATTGGAATTGTGAAATATTTGTGAAGAGTTCAGGCTTCAGAGTGTCGTGCGCACTTCACTCTCTAGGTATTAAGTAAGTAGGAATGTAGGATGTTTATGACTCATTATGTTTTTATAGGGACACATTCTGCCTATATAATTTTTTTACTTCATCCTTCCAGAATAAATGATCCACATTATTTTAAATTATCGTACACAATAAATAATCTACTTACCTAAAATAAAAAAATTATAATTATTATTTTTATTTTTTATACACATATACTTACTTTTACACATTACATTAAATATTTTTTAATAATTAAATATTTTTATACCAATAAATTCACTTTTACACATCAACATTTTTGTTTAATAATTGTGCACAACTAAGATAGACCAATTATCATGGACGGAGGGAGTATTAATTTATCTATTTTTTCCTCCAAAAATATTCATTTACCTTATTTACCTAGTTAAAATGATAGCTATTGAGTCGTGTGGAAAACATTTCATAAGACTCACATAAATTCAAGGTTGTAGAAGTCGGAAATCGTTAGTTGAGCATTTTCAGGCCGCCTATTTTTTTAAAAAAAAAATAAAAAAAAAAAATACAAAATTATGGTCGTCTAGGACAGTCCAGAGGCCGCATAGGACCGTCTAATTTTTTTTAATTTTTTTTTAAAATAAAAAAGAACCGCCTAGGTTCGCCTAGGCCCGAAAACGCCTAAAATCACCGATTTTGCAGAAATCGGGTCGGCATGTGGCCTCCTAGCGCCTAGGCGGCCTCCTAGGCCCTAGCGCCTAGGCGGCCGCCTAGCCCGATTTCTGCATCACTGCATAAAATATATCACTTATTAATTAAAATTTATTATTTTTAAAAAATAATAAAATTTTAACAAAAAATATAATATATTATAAAAAATATTATTATTAAAATTTTTTTTTATTATAAATCTATCAGTCTATTCCTGAACTTTTAAAAAATAATAATATTTTTATTAAAAGTGACTTTTTTTTAAAAAATATTATCACATTTTATTATAATCTTACCACTATTTTTATGTTTGTTTCATATAAGTTTTTTTTATACTTATTTTATTTTTAGATATAATCATTAATCTATTTTATTTTTAGAAATAATCATTTTATTTAAATATTCATAAATAATTATGTTATTTAAAAATAAATTTTGCATTACAGTCAATTTCTGTAATCTATACATTTATATATATTAACTTACTTCCTAAATACATTATAACTTTTCCTTAAAAAGTATGTTAAGAGAGTATAATATTTAGTAATTTATTATTAACAAATTTTTTATATTTATTATTTACAATAATTTAATTATTATAATTGTATAACTGAAATTTAGGCATCTAATCATTTATTATTTAATAATATCTTATCGATTAAAATTGGGGAGTTGGGGTAAGAAATAATATTTTATAATATGGGTATATGTGTATTTTAATATAAAAAATGGATATATGTGTATTCTTATCTTATCATATATATTTTGGACTACCATTAATGCTACCCTGCTGGACCTTTTGCTTTGGGCTTCCAATAAGCTTTTATCAATAATAATGAGGGCCAGGATGTTCCTCTCCCAAATTTGAGTTGTTAACCCTTCTCCCTCCCCAACTCAATACTCTTAAATTAAAATTTGGCGCAACTTAAATGCACCCTCAATTGTTCAAGAACACTCACTTGTTGAGTATACACACAAAAAGTTGAGTATATCCATAAAACTTTTCCACACATTGTACTTATTTTATTTGCAAAGTTTCATTCTGAAATCAGAAAACGGCGCACCCACACCAACGAAAAAAAGATTCATCAGAAATTAGCTTTATTATTGTCGTCCAGACGTCGGTCGTGGCCCCCAGCACCGTCATGGCTCCTTTTCAGAATTTTGTTTCATGGCGCACCCACTCTCGAAAAGAAGTTAGGGCTCGAAATATTTTTCTGAAACCGTCTATCTTTCCGTCGCCTCATATCGTCCCGGCGTCGTCATCGCCGTAACCGTCGTTACGGCTCCTTCGCCACGCACCCACCAGAAACGAGAACGACATAAAAAATGTTTCTCAGTATAAATTTTGGAAAAAAAAAGTCGAAAACTTGTATAAATTTTAGTAAAAGTTTTCGAAATATTTTACAAGTTTTAGTTTTATTTTTTGAAATTTTATCATTTTTTCAGAAAACTAGAGTCGAAATTCTTTCATACGAATTTTTTTTTTCAGTTTACTCAAAAAGTAAATATACACAATTTTTCTCATCATATTTCAGTATATAACAATATTTATTACGTAAAATATTCATAAAAAAACAATCAACAAAACATTACAAATAGTGTTTCCAAAACAAACCCTAGTTCTAAAAAAATATGGTGAAAAATTTACCGAGTGAGGGGATACGACGATGGACGACTATAATCGTAGTATGGAGTTGTCTATTTTCCGGCTACTTTGGAGTTTGTGGTGTGGTGTTATTCTGGTAAAAACTACCGAAAATTTGATAAATAAAAATGGTGGGCGCATATTAGTCACTAAGCATATTATTAATCATAATTATAATTTTAAGTGGGTGCTCTCCAAACAGTTGTGGGTGCATTTAACTTGGCCCTTAAACTTTAAAAGACAATTATATTTTTTAAGTAAAATTATTTAATTCAAAATAAATCAATTCACCCCCCCCCCCCCCCCCCCCGCTTTCTATATGCATTATTTCCGAACAAAATCCTAAAAATTTGAAGAAATAACTTTCAAACATGGTGTTTATATCATAATATGAGAAATATTGTGTTTCCAATCTGGTTTCCATTGAAAATAATGATAGCTCCATTCTCAAATGTAAATGTTCCTAAACTTGTTTTATATATTTTTCGAAATTATTTTTTCGGTTTATGATAACTTCTCCATGTGAGGATTTTTACTTTCCTTTTTAGTCTATTTATTAGTTTAGTTATACTGGTGTTTTTTTAGTGTTCCACATATTGTAGCATTGAATAAACGTTGTCCAAATATGTTTTGCGTCTTTTTTTTGTATGACTTCGTTAGAATTTGGTCGGTGGAATGTTTGCATTCTGTTTGAATTTTTTGGTCGAACAAAATTAATTTATTCAAAAGTAATTTTTTAATTTTTGTCTTTTGTTCGAACAATATTTTCGAACAATTTGATTTTGTTCCCTTTTTTTTTCTAACATATGTAAAATATTCCCCATTTTTTCAAACATATATCAAATGTTCCTATATTTATTTTGAACATCTCTTCATTTTGCATATGTTTGACTTTCAATGTATTATTTTGCAGAGCTTAACAAAGGATTATGACAAAGTAAATATTGAGAGTGATTGTGAAGAAGCTGAGGTTAATAATAATGGTGAGCATGAGGTTAAAGAGAAAACGTGTGGTGAAATTGTTATGGACTACACTAGTGTTTTCACAAACATAATTTTTTTTTTCATTCCCGTGATGCACTTTTTGATTCGGTACACAGAGTTGCTACTGAACAACAAATTGTTATATCAATAAAACATTCTGATAGTGGGTCCGATCGAAAAAAAAATCCACGTGTTATTGCCTTGTGAGAGGGAGGACAAGTATCGACTACCGAAAAGAAAAGGAAAAGTGAATTTGTAGGTGATGAAGAATGACCAAGTGGAAAGGATAAAAGCTCAAAAAATGTAAATGTCCATTTTTATTGAAAAGAACTGAGAAAATTCAGTTTCAATGGAGGTTTGAGGTCAAATTCGGTACTCACAATCACTCGATCAACAATTATTTTGATGGTCATTCCTATATGGGTCGTTTATCTGCTTTGGACGATGTATTTGTCATTTACATGCCAAAATGCAATGCACCTTCCAAGTCGATTTTGAAAACATTTAAGGAAAAGTGCAAAATCAATACCTACCATTAGGAGAAGTCAAGAAGTTATTTGATGAAGTCTAACTTATGGAAATGTAGGGGTATAATGCAAGTAAATGCAATCATATTTTGAGAACATCGTATGGTTGTCCATGTGCACAAGAGATATATGTAAACAAAGTGATACGTACCGATGAATGTCTGAGATGCTTTTTGGACGAAGTTGGATATAGAGCATGTGGTAAAAAATGATGTGAAGGAAATCACTAACTATCGTTTTAAAGATGCAATTCTTGATATGGCGAAAGTGTGAGAAATATTTGATGAGAGTTGAAATTTAATTTATTTGAGGAATATGCATAAGAGATAACAAAACTGGACCAATATGGTTGAACCGACCATTAAAATTAATCCACATGGTAGACTAAAAGCAGGAAAATAAAAACAAGGAGTAAAAAGACCTCAGAAAAAATCCACAAAAAAGGAATCCAAATTTGTTTGAGTATGTATAGTCCCAAATTAATAGGGTAAATTTTTTTATGAAAATGGTTTATGATAAGCTTATAATGAACTTATTTTAAAGTATCATACATGTGACCATGTTTATCAAAAATCTTATTATGAGTATCAAAAATCCAGGACAATGATATTATGTTATAATTGTTAGATTTTATTGACCTGAACTTTTGATACTCTTGACAAATATCTTGATGCACTTAACCAAATATTTGATATTTTAAAACAGTTTTATAATAAGCTTATCATGAAATATTTTCATATAAAAGCTACTCAATTAATAGTTGTTGTCCCTCATCAGAGAGAATGGTTTATGCTGCTGATCGGTCACTCTCATTGCCAAAGTCTAAAAAGATATGAGTGTCTAAAAAGCTACTGGCAAGAATTTATATTTTTTGGTTTATTAATTTTTTCAGCTTTGTATTATTATTTTATTTTCTATGTGTACAGACTCGGAGAAGTGCTCGACCTAGTTCAACAAGAGATTTTATATCGTTGCTTCCTATGAAATTACAAGAGTACGTGGTTGATGTCCATAATATAAGAGTAAGTCTCATGTGCACCAGGTCCACAGTGCAATACAAGTGTACTTTTAAAAAATTATACTCCCTTTGTCCATGAAAATTAGTCTACCTTTTTTGCACGTGGTTTAGTGCAATATGTCGGAGGGTATTATGGGGTATTGTGAAGTTCGTTCACGAATTTAAAAATTGTATATGAAAATACTATATGCATACTTTTCATACACAAATTTTAAATTCGGGAACGGACTTCACAATACCCCATAATATCCTTTGACATATTGCATTAAACCACGTGCAAAAAAGGTAGACTAATTTTCATGGACGGAGGGAGTACTATTTATTACTGAAAAGTTGCACAAATTATTACTGAAAAGTTACACCATTAAAGATACACATTTCAATAATAACATGTGTGATTTTTCAGTAGTATTTTGTGTATCTTTTTAAAAATGAACTTGAGTTGCACGGTGCACCTGGTGCATACAAGACTAAAGACATAATATAAAGGGTAGTGGTCATTGTGGATTCCGGGCAATTGCAACCCTATTAAGATTTGGTGAGGATGAATGGACTCATGTGATACAGGATTTAATGAATGAGTTATCCCACAATATCCCGTTATATGAGAAGGTCCATCAAATTCGATAATTGATTTCAATCACGATGAACAATCTTTAATTATTTCAGTGATACGACAAATTTTGAGCCTGGTTCACACTATTGTACATAGGTCAGTTAGTTGCATCGGTGTATATTATCGTATTTGTTATATTAATCCCAACCATATCACTATCATTCCTTCTGCATAAGGCTGAAATACCAGCAAACCCAAGTTATTTGTATGGCGTTTATTATAATCACTTCGTGCGGGTATTGAGAATAATACATTTTTTACAGTTAAATGGTTACCTCTTTTTTAAAATTGAACAAGTGGTCCTCGATGTCGAAGTTACTTTGCCCTCAATTGACACTTCATGGATAGAGTTTCATTGACCAATTGCTAATGGATGTAGTTAATTTCAAGAAACTGGTGATTGATAATCATATTACTGATTTGAAGGAATAAGTTAGGTTGAATTGTATATCTTTTGGGTTGGAAACATCGGGTACATATTTTGCTGTACTGAACATATTTTTGGGATGTACATCTTTTGTGATATACATTTTTTAGAATCTATATCTTTTGGATTACTAACTGGGAATGTATGGAATAATAACTATTGGTTGGTGGAATATAATTTATATCTTTTGTGATGATATACCTATTGCAAAATATACTCTGTCAATCGTTTTTAGTGAAATATAACCTCAATGTTATAATTTAAATACATATTAGTGAAACATTAATTTATTATTTCAAGATAGGTTTAATGTAAATTTATGTGTAGTCATGTAAACATGTAAATTATGGAGTAACATTTGTGTGAATCGGTCCATTCAATTGATTTTTAAATAATAAATAAGCAATACTGTTTAAGAAAACAAGTAATACCAATTTATCTGGTATGCATAATGTAACTAATTTTCAGAGTTTCGAATTAAATTAATACTACTATTCAGTAAAACGAATAATTATTTAAGGTTTGCTAATTATTTAGGGATAAGATTGGTTTTCAGCACAATAAACGAGACAAAGGAGAGTGTTTACTTCACGGGTTAAAAAATGGATTATCTGTTAAACCCGATTTAAAATCTT
Organism: Prunella vulgaris; assembly: GCA_026898435.1. Lineage (NCBI taxonomy): Eukaryota > Viridiplantae > Streptophyta > Magnoliopsida > Lamiales > Lamiaceae > Prunella > Prunella vulgaris. Next base: position 328,149 of record JAPKLY010000187.1, read on the forward strand.
GTTATTTCATCATTTTATCTTGTTTCTTCTTTTTGTATATAACTTAGATGAATTCACACACGAAAGTAAAATTGAGTAAATAATAGAATATCTATAGATTAACAAATTCTTACCACTCTTATCAGATTAACCAAAGTTAACCGTCATCAAAGAAGTAAACACAAGCAAAAGAAATTGTGTAAGGTGTAGATAGTCTATGCAGGAATTTGCTCAAATCATTCCCCTTATGTTTCTTTTCCTTTTCTTTTTACCGCATTTTGATTTAAAAAAAAAGGCTTAGTCTTGTATGTACCAGTTACACCGTGTAACTGAAGTTCATTTTTGAAAAGTTACACAAAATACTCACTACTACATTTTTTTAGTTTGCATAACTTTACTTAGAAAGCTCATTAGCAAATGAGCTATCTAAGTGAGCACTTAGAGCTCACTTAGAGAGCTCATTTGCTAATGAGCTTTCTAAGCAAAGCTTAGTAAATACGAAAAAAAAAATTTATTGTAATTTGTTATTATACCACATAAAAAAAAAAAAAAAAGCTTGCACAGCGGTTTAGAACCGCTATAAGACTCACAGCGGTTAAGAACCGCTATGCCCCTTAAAGCGGTTTTAAACCGCTAACGGGCTGGTTTTAATCGGGCCAGTAAACCCTTCTCCCTTTCTCTTCTTCTCTCTTTCTCTTCTTCTCCATTTCGCCTCCCTCCTGCCGACTGCCGCCCCCTCCGTCGACCGCCGCCCCTCCTCCACCATTGCCGATGCCACCACCGCCGTTGGCATCCCTGCCGCCGCCATCGCCATCCCACCGATCGGATTGAGAAATTTTGTCCCCATTTATTAGGCATGTAATTAATTATTTAATATATATATATATATATGTATTATGTATATATATATATATATATTTATGATATTATTTATATTAATAATGTTTTGTTTTATCTTTTATGTATTTTTAATTAAATTTTATGTATATATATTATATTTGTTAGAATTATTATTTGAAATTTTATAATTAATGTTAGGTATTTGTTAATTTTATAATTATAAATGTTAGATATTTATAATGTTAGATATTTTAATATTAATGTTAGAATTATAAAAATGAGTTATATTTATAATTAATGTTAGGTATTTTATAATTAATGTTAGGTATTTGTTAATTTTATAATTAATGTTAGGTATTTATAATTTTAGGTATTTTAA
>JAPKLY010000187.1:350341-380777 GCA_026898435.1 Prunella vulgaris
TATATTGTGTCAATTATTTGGGTATTAGTGGTGTATATTAAGTGTAGGTATTTGAGGATTAATTAAAGTAGATAAATAGAATAATTAAATAAATTATATAATATAATATATATATATATACACACGAGTATATGTAAGATAGTAGTAAGTTAACTAACTTAAATTGTGATTAGTAATAATAATAATAATATTATATATATATAGATATATATGTAGTAGTCGGTTAGTAGTAAGTAAGGTTAATATATAATACTAATATAAAGAGGCGGTGGAGTTGATATATCAAACTCCAAGCCATTCAACCCCAAACCAATTTCACATACATACTAATTCCAGAAAGAAGGTCGCGAGGTTGCGACGCGGAAGAAGAAAGAAAAAAAAAAAAGAGAAGAAAAGAGAAATTCGCCCCGTATTTGGTAAAGCCTAATTCAGGTATTCTTATGCATAAGATTTAGTAGTGTTTTTATTAATTAGGTGAAGTTTTGTGTAGTTTTAATTATTTAGTAGATTTGAATAATATTTGTAATTAATTGTTGTTAGTTACGATACGGGGAGATGCTAGGGTGCTTTAGGGGTTTATATTATCGATGTTCTTACGGATTTGAGGTAAGTAGAAATTCATTTGCACTACAATGCATAAACATATTATTTTATGATTTATTCATGTTTGAGTGATATATGTGAAATATATTGGATTGTAATCTGTGAATTATACTTTGCGCTTATATGAAATGTGCCTGCAATTTATATATTTGATTTCGAATGAGCTTGTGAGCTTTATGTGATGCGGTATGAGCTTGTGAGCTCTATATGTGATATTGAAGGAGTCAGTGAGCTCCGTACTTGATGTGGACTGAACCTGTAAGTTCAATAATTTGTGAACATTGTTGAGTGTCATTGACTGCACGAGCATCATGCATATCATGCATTAACAAGTGAAAGTTTTCAAACTTGGTGTGACTGACCCGCACCATATGCAAGACGGGTAATGGCCCGCACTATTTGCAAGCCGGGTAATGGCCCGTACTATGTGTCAAGACGGGTAACGGCCCGCACTATTTGCAAGCCAGGTAATGGCCCGTACTATGTGCAAGTCGGGTAATGGCCCGTACTATATGCAAGCCGGGTAATGGCCCGTACTATATGCAAGCCGGGTAATGGCCAGTACTATTTGCAAGTCGGGTAATGGCCCGTACTATATGCAAGCCGTGTAATTGCCTGTACTACTTTTCAAGATGAGTAATTGCCCGTACTACTTGTCAAGATGGGTAATGACCTGATGGGTAATTGCCCGTACCACTTGTCAAGATGGGTAATTGCCCGTACTACTTCTCAAGACGGGTAATGGCCCGCACTATATGCAAGCCGGGTAATGGCCCGTACTATATGCAAGCCGGGTAATGGCCCGTACTATATGCAAGCCGGGTAATGGCCCGTACTATATGTAAGCCGGGTAATGGCCCGTACTATGTGCAAGCCGGGTAATGGCCCGTACTATTTGTCAATGAGAACATGAGTTATATTTTTATATCATATGTTCAAGGCATGTTTGTCTAACAGTGTGCCAAGGGCCTTAAGAAGTATTTTCAGAAATAAATTGACGTTTTCAAATGAGAGTGCATTGTGCATGGGAAGGATTTTGAGTGATACTTCACATTATGCATAATTTCTGCTTACTGAGATTTATAAATCTCATTTAGTTTATGCATTGTAGGTAATTCTAATGATATGTGACGTGGTGTTCGAGTTGGAGTAGATGTGGCGCTCCTGCAGGCTTTTTGAGTGCGGTGTACATAGATGACGACCTGCGGGCAGAACCGTGGCTTATTTTGCTTCCGTTGTTCACTTTATATGTATAAATAATATTTGGGAGCAAAGTTTTTAGTCTTGTTGTTTTGGGGTTACTATTTGCAAACTGGCTTTAGCTTCCGCTTGCTAAAATCAACATTACATTTTGTTATATTTATTTGGTAACGCCTCAACCCTAAGACAACCTTTTCTTCTTCAAACCGAATTTACGGGGCGTGACAATTTCATTCTTCATTTTCACAATAATACAAAATAAAATAACAATTAAATGTTATTTCATACCTTATTGTAGAAAACCCGTGTGAATTTTGGATTAACTCTCAACAAATTTCCTTGCCCTAGCTTGTGGTGTTGAAACTTTCACTCCCACAATTGGTTTTTCAATGGTATGAGGTATTAATCGAAAGATAAGAAATCACTTTGAGATGTTGGAAAGATAACGGAAGGATTCCAGGCCGTCTCTCTGTTTTTCATCGGTATGTTGGAGACAATGATCCATGACACCGATTTCTCCCCTCTGTTTCGAGTCTGTGATGATTTTTTTTTTATTATTATTTAAGTTACTAAAGATTAAGACAATAGATGTGTTTGGATTGGGGGCTAAGGTTGTTAATCGTGTTGTAAATTAAAAATAAGGCATCAAGGGTATAAATGTCTTTTTATCTCCATTTTGGGCAAAATTGAAAGTTGTGTAGATGTTGGGCAAAAATGATATTGCCCATGTCAAAATGGGCATTTTTTAAATTGTCCCTTAATAAAATTCAAACCCTTAGACAAATCTCCACAACTCGTATCACTGTTATGTATAACCATCATTACTGTTATCCATATATATAAACTATCATTATTATAAAAAATATACTTGATTTTTTAACAGTGACAATGTATATGCATATAACAGTGACAATGAATACACAAAATTGTGATAGTGTATACACATGACAATAATAATAGATAAAAAATCCGATTTTACTGTGAACTCGGTTCATCAACAAAACTTATTCCATCCGAATGTCAAATGAATCTGTATCATCGAAAAAATTTCTTCCCACATGCAGCACCATATGTGTTAGCCAACTGGTAATGCCCGTGGGGGCTGAACAAGACAAATTGAACAATTAATAGATTTGTCGTGTGTCTAATTAATTGTCAAGCTGGCAAATCCAGAAGCCCACGCACCATCTTTGTCATTCCCCTAATCGATAGAGACCATTCAATCTATTACAACAAAATTTTCTGTTTAATAATGTCTTTTTGTCCAAATAAGTCCCTTAAGGACCTCCAATAAAATTGGAAACATGAAGGGAAAATTGACATGGCTCCGACACAAGAATGACACGCATACATCTCTTTCACCAGTAATATTGTTACATATAATAATAAATATATTTATTATTTTTTACTTTTTTGACAATTTAATAAAGAAATCAATCAATTGTGTTTTTAAATAGTACTAGTTGTCATAGTAAACAATATTATTTATTTTGTTGAAATTATAAGGAGTGCACATAGTTGCATTTTATTTTACAATTAATGTGCAAAAATGAGACTTTCCTTGTAGTCCCTTGTAAGTTCAATATAGTATTTACGGGTTTCATTTGAAGTTAATTTTTTAGAGAAGTTGGGAAAAAAGAATCCATTTACCGCCAATGAGATATTTAAAAGAGTTTAAGAACTCCATTCAAATCTTACTTTATCATTATACATGTCTCATATGTAACTGGTGCACGGTTTACTCACTTAACAATTAAAGTTATTTATATATACTAAAAAAAGTTGCAGGTTGATATACTGAAAAATTGTAAATTAATATACTGAAAATTTTACATTGTTATCAATTTTTTAGTGTAAATTTTTCAGTATATCAACCTGCAATTTTTCAGCGTAATCAAAATTTACTTTTTAATATAAATTGTTTTAGTTGTTGAATAAGTGCACAAGATACTTGCTCACTATATATACTTTACAAAGTTATATGTTTTTATTTTTACGACATAATATCATTAATAATAATAGCATTGGGCCATATACGGTAAGATATAATTCGAAATTGTATGATAATAAAAGAAGGATTTACTTTTGAATACATCATGTGCACTTTGCAATTTAAGTGTATTTTTAAATAATCATTTTTATTATTACTTAAAAGTCATTTTTATTTTTACTAAATAGTCACTCTGATGCTATTTAACGAATGATAATTTTTTAATATGAATAAAATTAGTTTTTTGAAAATATAATTGAATTGCACAATAAACTTATTAAAAATAGAGAATTTTTTTAATAGAAACTAAATAGAGAATTTTGACATTATAGTTTACCAACTCCAGGTATGCCTGAGACATGGTGCAGATTGATCCAAGTTGTAGCTCCAATTATCGCAAAATTATAAGGTTAAAAAAGAGGGGTAAACCCAACAAACAAAAGGCAAATGAAACATCAAGGTGGGTTAGCTCACCTGGCCACCGGGCTCCTCACTTGAGTGGGTGACCCGGGTTCGATTCCCTCTGGGAAAGTGTTTGGAAACTTGGTGTAACTAACTTACTAACAACTAACATTAACTGATAAAAAAAAAAAAAACCGGCCATTTTTAACTAAGTAAAATCTCTGTTAATGCTCGTAAGAAATCTCTAAATATACCCTAAACTAATATATCAATAAATGATATAAATCTTTGATGTTTAATCAAACAAACCCTAAAAGTAGATTAAGTACTTATGTGAAATTTGTTGATTTATACTTATAAGATGTATTTATTAATATCATTACACTTATTTATTGAATCATAAAATGTCTATAGTATTAATAAATAAAATAAATAATATTAATAAATATATCTTGTAGTATTTAAGCTTCATACTGAAAATTTATTCATAGAAATTTTTTGTCCTGTCGAATTCGTAAGAATAACTTTATACATTGTAGTATGGTTTATTATTTCTTACAGTGCGACATATTAAAATATGGCTCTAGATTTGGGCTCTCTCACGAACTACTGCATCACATAAGAATTTATCATTAAATTTTTATTAATCATCATTTTTTATTTCCTATATTATTAGTGTCGGTAAAAAAATGTAACTATGACATATTTCCAACGAAATGATGATAATATTGAAAAAATTAAATGAAATAAGAATAAACTTTTTACGTATTAGTTTCTTCATACAACTTAAAATAACATTATTAATTAATTTTAATATACATTAATTATCAAATTAATTCATTATAACGAAACAATTGCTACCCATCATTGAAAGAATGTCCATGCATTATAGGCGGACGAGAACTAAGTTGGTGGCCAACCATGTTGTTACAATTCATTTGTTCAAATATGAGATACCTACTTCTTACATTAAATCACTCTGAAATTTATAAATAAACCAAAAAAATATATAATTGTCTCTAACTACTTAATATAAAAATGTACTTAAAAATTATGAAAATCTTCTTAAGGGTGTGTTTTGTTTAATGAATTAAATAGTCAATTCCCCTAACACATGATTATTCCTACCAAAATATGCATATTTTGACATGAATAATCCTGCGTTAGGGGGATTGACTATTTAGTTCATCAAACAAAACACAACCTAAAGGTTTAACAAAAAGAAATCTTGTACAAGACTTTACACTTCACTGCATACCAATTCTCTGTTATTTCTGTTATTCACACTGCACATTAGTTAATTTCTTCAATACTCAGTAATTCCACAAGCAACCTATCGGAAAATCTTGATCATCATCATAGATCTTAAATCCCAATTCATGATCATACGGCTTAAATGCCCCCTCATGATTGGATGCATCAATATTTATGCCTATATCCTCTAAGGACTCTGTTTTAGCAGCATTTTGCTTAGCAGAGTTACTTGATTCGACCAAAACGCGTGTCGACTCATCTTGCATCGAACTGACCTGAGACGAAAAAATCGAATCTAAATTCTGGATACAGTCTTCAACTGTTTCATTCTGGAAATCCTCTGCTAGATTGGAGAAGCAGGGCACATGAGATCCTTCAAAAACTTCAGCTGTCGTCCGATTTTCATCATATGGAGGGAAATCACTACGACAATATTTACCCGTATCGAGTCTTGATATATGCACTCTCTTCCCTCCTGAACTCTTCTTAAAAACTCTGCATATCACCCATTCATTCTGCAAATTGAATGAAATTTGATCAAAAACAAATCATTTAAAACAGGGGAAAACAGGGGAAAATATGTACCTTCTCTGTTTTATTTAGGTTTTGGGAGGAATTATTTCCTTGCAATCTGTATTCATGCATAACCCAATCTGTTTTTTCACCTTTTGGGGCTCTCCCTCTATAAAACACCAAAGTTTTCTTCATCCCCACCAATTTTTTCGCCCGGAAAATCTCCTTATCCTTTCCGGTCGCCTTCCAGTATCCAGAACAAGTTGCTCGATTAGTCCTCGACCCATTCGGATACTTCCTATCCCTCACACAGAAAAAGTACCATTCTTTCTCCCCAATTTTGGCCCTCCCTTCAATCAAAGAGTCTCATATTAGAAAAAACAAAAACCCCATTTTCTGCATTAAAAAATGAATAAATATAACTTACATGGCAAGTCCCATGGCTCAACCTTGTTTAGGTCAACTTCTCCTATAGCTGTTGAGTTGAAGCTGCTATCGAGGACCTTCGGTGATAAGTAACGAGTTACGAGCTCCTCGTCGGTCGGATGGAACCGGAATCCTGGGGGCAATTGAACTGATGAATTGAAATTGAAGACTTTTTCCATTCTTGCAAGGTGCATATGATGAAGTGTTGGTGAAATGTTTGTCCAAATTTCAGATAATGGTGATCAAGAATATTGATGAAGGGTATTTAAAAGAAAAAGTTGGGAAAAAGTGGAACATCAAGGTAGCATTTATTATACAAAAGTTTGAATGATTGTGGGCTGTGTTTGAAAGAGAGAGGGGGTGTAACAGAAAAGGATGGATGGATGGATTTTGCTAAGAAAAGAGAAATAGCTACACAACTTCATGACAGGTTGTTTTCAGAAGTGAAAATAAACGTGGGACTTATTACAACTTTTGACTAAACATTTTTTTTTATTATTTTTTTCAGATAATTTTATCCATTGTAGAGTTGGTGTAGTAACTTTATAATAAAACATATATTTAAATGAAATAATAAATTCTATAAGATAATAGCGTAATAATAAAAATAATTTTTAAATATATTTTGAAAAACACATTAAATACTAATTCATTTGGCAGTAAAATTGATTTGTACAAGATTTTGATTTTATTGTTTTATTTTCTTATTTTATTACATGTTGGGAATTATTATGGATGAGATATCATACGATTATTTATTTTGCAATGAAGGTTTTAATTTTAGTTTCGAGCTTTTAGAGGGTGTTGGCATATAAGAAGAAGTGATTTAAATAAACGAATAAAAATAATTACTCTCCCCCACCCAGCATTTTTTTTACGTGTTGGGTTGCACGCATATTAAAAAAAATAAAATATGTGAGTATAAAATTAAATAATAAAATATATAAAATATATTTTATTGATTTTTGTGAGTATGAATTATTTTTTTTTAGTGTGAAAAAAAAATTGGGACGTCCATATAAAAAAATTATGAAAATTAATCTTAGGAGAGGGAGTACTTTATAATACTAATTAAAGTATTTGTGTCAATTTTAAAAACTGAAATACATGCTAAAAGTAAAAAATATGAAAAATCAACAATTTGTCTTTTGTTGCTTTTCAAAATCAACTGTTATTTTTTTAAAATTACATTTTTTTAGACGAAAAAAAAAATTACATTTAAGAGCTTGAGTTTGACTGGCTTTGATAACATTAATTGGTCCACCCTAGGCCCAACCTATTTATGTGCAGTATAGGCTTTTCGAAACTTTGACTTCATTAGATATTAAATGTAATGTTAATTAGATGATTTATATATGGGTTAAAAAATATTTATATTTATAAATTGGTTAATATTGCACGGAAGCATGTTTTTTATATATTAAAGTAAAAAAAAATTATACGGAATTAATATGCAATTTGTGTAAATTTGTTGAATTATTCTATACTTTTTTTCATATTAATTTAAAAAAGGAAAAAATTTCGCACAGATCAGAATACAGAATTCTGTAAAGCCGTATCTATTGCAATTTAACCAAAGTTTATCGTAAAAAGTCGCTTATATATATGCATGTAGTGACATCATTTAATTATTATAAACAATAGATATTTTGAATGTTATTTTAAGTAGTTACATCATTTAATTATTAAAAATAATCGATATTTTGAATTTTAAAATTTAAAAAATATAGGATTTAAAATTAACAAATAAAAAGAGAGATATAATATATTGTAATTGATAAAGAGATTAAAACTGATGATTTTTTTTTCATTTAACCCTTGTCAAATTTAAAATGTCATTCGAATTGCAAATTTGGTTAATAATCAAAACAATAATTAAAAAGAATAAGGAGTACAAATAATGTATCAAAATGCCAAAACAAAAAAAAATGCCCCTATAATAATAGTGCATAATGAATGACAATTGTTGCATGCGGTGCAACTTCCTAAATTTAATTTAAGCTGACCAATTAAAGTTGAATATTTCATAATTAGTTGATCATTAATTAATATTAATTAAGAATGGGTAATCCAGCAATGTGAAGGTCAGATAGATGCTAAGAAAATTGAGACAAAATTATCAACACGATCATCAATGGATCGGATATATTACTTCATGGTAGTACTTGTTAGAGTAAATCAACACATGCATGAGATCAACACATGCAGGCTTGCATGCTTATCATACACACGTTAGTTAGATTTGCATGCTTATCTAAATTATCATAACAGAATTAGGATCGCATTTACTATGCATTTGAATTACATGTAAAGTTAGTTAGAGGATACACATCTATAAAGGTTGTAAAACTCTTCATTTTCATATATGGAAAAATTACAATTTTCAACATGGTATCTTTGAGCAAGTTTTCTCCTAATTCTGTGCTCTCTCTTCCGATGCAGTTACTCACTAACTGAATCGGTTATCTTCAACCATTTCTAGTTCATCTTCATCCGAGTTGGTTATTTCCTTCAATCAATTCGGTTATCTTCAAACTTTTCACGTGTATCTTCATCCGGTTTTCGAATATCTTCATCGATCCTTCTTTCTTTCCGCTGCTATTCTTCTTATTTTCCTATCATGGCATCATCATCTACCTCTCTTCCCAGCTTTATCAAGCTGCATATCAGACTCGATTGACAAAACTACTCTTTTTGGCGATCTCAAGTACTTGCAACCGTTCATGCACACGGTTTTGAAGATGTTTTGTTGGCTACATCACCAATGCCTGACTCATCTCCTGATTTTCTTGATTGGATTCGTCGAGATCAGTTCTTGTTGAGCTGGACTTTGAGCTCGATTTCTGAATCTATGCTTGGTCACGTTAGTCGCTGTGCTCATGTATTTCAGGTTTGGCAAGTTCTGGAAGAATTGTTCTACTCTCAATCTAGAGCTCGAGCTATGTCTCTTCGATTACAGCTGCAAACGCTGAAGAAAGGATCATCATCTGTTGATGATTATGTTCTTCAGATGCGATCCATTGCTGACGGATTGGCTGCTGCTGGTCATCCGGTTCCTGATGAGGATCTCACACTTTATGTTCTGAGTGGCTTAGGCATGGAGTTTGAGTCAGTGGTGGTAAATTTAACTACTCGTGGATCTCTTCCTACACTCACTGAAGTTCAGTCCATCTTACAGACGCATGAAATGAGATTACAACAACATTCATCTTCTACTACACTTGGTTCTACATCTACTGGTTTCACTCCTTCAGCACATGTTGCCAATGTGCAGGGTAGAGGTCATTCGAATGGTAAACAAAGGGGTAAGTTCAGGTTTAATTCCAAGCCAAAGATCTATTGTCAACTCTGTGGTAAACCAAATCACATTGCCACAAAGTGCTACAAGAGGTTTGATCACTCTTTTGAAGGCATTGATGTATCCCCTGCTACTGGTCCTGTTCAGGCTAATATTGCCAACACTACTACCTATCTTCAGCCTACAAACTATCAGCCTCCACGTCATCAGACTACTCATGGTTCATCTTCTGTTGCTTCTGTTTCTAATGATAACTCTAACAATGTGAACTCTCAGCCTTCTAATGCAGATTGGTTCATGGATAGTGGAGCTACCAATCATGTAACTTCACAGCTGAGCAATCTTCACATTCAATCTCCTTATCAAGGTAACACTGCTCTTCTTGTTGGCAATGGAAATTCTGTACCCATTAAACATGTTGGTTCATTTCATATTCCTAGCCTACAGAACTCAAAATCAGTTGTATTTGACAAGGTTTTACATGTGCCTGATATTACCAAAAATTTAGTTAGCATCTCTCAATTTCTGAAAGATAATGATGGGGTTATTGAGTTTTACTCTGCTCATTGTGTTGTTAAGGATTTGAGAACACAAAAGGTCCTTCTGAAAGGGATACTTAAGCATGGACTCTACCAGCTGGACATTAGCCATCTGTCCCAACCTCCTGCTGTTGCTGCTGATTTTTCTCAGTTTAGTTGTAATGTTGCTTCCAATAAAGTGTCTGATGATACATTTGTACTTTGGCACAAAAGGCTTGGGCATCCTTGTCAAGCCTCTCTATCTTCTGTTTTACATCAGTTGAATGTTTCAGTTCCTTCCAGTATTGATACTTTTTGTGAACCTTGTATTCTGGGTAAAATGCATCAGAAGCAGTTTCATTCAGTTGCACACTCATCTAATGCACCTTTTGATGTTATATATACGGATGTGTGGGGTCCTGCTTCAGTTGTTTCTGTTGAGGGTTATAAGTACTATCTTGTTATGGTGGATGAATTTACAAGGTATTCTTGGATATATCCCATGCATCTAAAATCTGAAGTTGCTAGTTTATTTCCTCAGTTTCTCAATCTGGTAGAAAGGCAATTCAATACTCATGTCAAAGCAGTCCAATGTGATATGGGGGGTGAATTCATTGGTCTGACTAATTTGTTCAAAGCACAAGGCATTCACATGAGGCATTCTTGTCCACACACACATCAACAAAATGGATTGGTGGAGAGGAAACATCAACATATCATTGAACTTGAATTAGCTATGTTGGCTCACAGCAAGTTACCTATGTCTTATTGGTGGAATGCTTTTCACACTGCCACTGTTCTTATAAACTCTCTTCCCACTCCAACTTTACAAAAAGCCTCTCCATTCTATTCCTTATTCCAGAAACATCCTGATTACAATTCATTCAGAGTCTTTGGGTGTGCATGCTTCCCATTTCTCAGACCTTACAATGCTTCCAAACTCCAATTTAGATCCTCCAAGTGTGTCTTTCTGGGATATAGTCCATCTCATAAAGGATACAGATGCCTTCACTCTTCAGGAAGAATATACATCTCAAACACAGTAGAGTTTCATGAATCAGATTTTCCTTTTCCATCATTTTCATTATCACATTCTACTCCTTTCTCTGCAAGTACTAAAGCCTTGCTACCTTATCCTACACCTCATGCTACTGATCTGTCTCCTATTCCATCTAATACATCTTTTCCCTCTACATACTCCCCTTTACACACTTCAGACTACTCTTCTACTGAGCTCAGACAGCTTCAATCTTCTGTGTCTTCTGAAAATTCTCATTCTGATCCCTCTCAACACACACAGCAAGCTATTCCTCTACCACCACTTAGCTCCAACTCTCATCCTATGGTCACCAGATCAAAAAATGGTATTCATAAGCCTAAAGCCTATCTAACCTCTCTTCCTATTCCAGAACCTGACACTGTCTCTCAAGCCTTGGCATGTCCTGAGTGGTTATCAGCAATGAACTCTGAGTACAAAGCTCTCATTCTTAACCACACATGGGATTTAGTTCCACCTTCTCCAGATATTAATCTCATATCTACTAAATGGATCTTCAGGGTAAAGTACAAAATGGATGGTTCAGTTGATAGATTCAAAGCCAGGCTTGTGGCAAGGGGCTTTCAACAGCATGCTGGTATTGATTTCTTCCAAACATACAGCCCAGTAGTCAAACCTGTGACACTACGCATTGTTTTTAGTCTTGCTGTTACATTTGGTTGGGGCATTCAGCAAATAGATATAAACAATGCATTCCTCAATGGGACATTGAATGAAACTGTCTACATCTCACAACCTGAAGGATTTGTTGATAGCTCTAAACCTCATCATGTTTGCAAGCTAGTTAAATCTTTATATGGCCTCAAACAGGCACCTAAAGCCTGGTATGATACTTTGAAGAGGTTTCTCATCAGTTTGGGGTTTGTTCATTCAACTTCTGATCATTGCTTGTTCTATCTCCACAAGAAGAATCTTGTTTGTCTCCTACTAGTCTATGTCGATGACATACTTGTTACAGGCAGTGATTCAAAGTACATTTCAGAGTTAATATCTACACTCAACACTCAGTTTTCTCTCAAACACTTGGGCAACATTAACTATTTCTTGGGACTGGAAGCACACTCATCTCTCAATTCTCTTCTTCTTACTCAATCCAAATATGCTAAAGACATTCTTTGCAAAGCCAATCTTGATAACAGCAAACCATGTTCCACCCCAATCTGTCCTAGTCTACCTCTCTCAGCAAATGATAGCCCTTGCTTTGATAATCCAACTTTGTTCCGAAGCATTATAGATGGCCTTCAATATCTTACTCTAACAAGACCAGATATCTCATTCTCAGTAAACAAACTCTCCCAATTCCTTCAAGCACCCACACAGAATCATTGGAAAGCTTGCAAGAGGATACTTCGTTATATTAAAGGTACATTACATCTTGGCATACGTTTTTCTCCTGTTTCTGATTTCAGGTTGCACTCTTTTGCGGATGCGGACTATGCATCAAATCTTGATGACAGACGAAGTACTACTGGATTTTGTGTGATGCTAGGAAGCAACATCATCTCTTGGTGCTCCAGAAAACAACAAGTGGTTGCCAAGAGTAGTACGGAAGCTGAGTATAGGTCATTGTCAACTGCGTCTACAGAAGTTATCTGGATTAGTTCAATTCTCAAGGAGCTTGGCTTTGCTGTTACTACTCCATCCATACTATGGTGTGACAATCAAGGGGCGATAACACTTGCCTTTAATCCTGCCTTTCACTCACGAACAAAGCACATCGAGGTGGACGTTCATTTCATAAGAGAAAAGGTTCAATCCAACATTCTTGATGTTAGATACATTCCCTCTGCCGATCAACCAGCAGACTTGTTTACAAAGGCATTAGCTCCAACTCGTTTTTGCCTTCTTCGAGACAAAATTGGTTTTCTTCCCACACTCTAGATTCTTCGGGAGCATGTTAGAGTAAATCAACACATGCAGGCTTGCATGCTTATCATACACACGTTAGTTAGATTTGCATGCTTATCTAAATTATCATAACAGAATTAGGATCGCATTTACTATGCATTTGAATTACATGTGCATTACATGTAAAGTTAGTTAGAGGATACACATCTATAAAGGTTGTAAAACTCTTCATTTTCATATATGGAAAAATTACAATTTTCAACAGTACTGGGAGTCGAATTTCCTCAATTTAATATTTTTTTAATTTCCCCAATTTAATGTAGATGTATTATTATCATAAATATATATACATCATTAAAATAACTAATAATATATATATATGAAACTCATGATAATAAGAAAGATTTGTTTAATGTGATAAATGGCAGCAAACATAATTTTTCTCTCACTAAAAAAAACCCTAGATCTCTCATCCGCCGCTTGTCCACCACCGCTCATTTTTTCGACAGTGATCCTCATCCACCGTAGCCTGTTTCATTGAAGATTGCAGATTTGAGACACTACACATAAGACACATATCTGTAGATTTAAAGGGATTTTCCTTTTTATCTTTTTTACTCTTTTCTCTTGGTATCTCTATAGATTAACAGTTTCATCCTTTCCAACGGTACCGTTTTAACAGTGTCGATTGGTAGGATGACCCGTTAAATTTTTTCTTTCTTTTTCAATTTCTGTTGTTTGTTCTTGGTTATACAGTACTGTCTTTTCTAGTTTTTTAGTTTTAGTATTTGCTTTTCTTCTCCTCTACTTGTTAATTGTGAGATTTTCTACGCCTCATGTGGAGTCCCCCTGTAATGGGTTCTGGTATTTCTACTTTGAAGATGTGCTTGGGATTCAAATCTGGTAGTGTGTCAGATGATATTGGATCCTGTAAGGCTCTCTGTTGATTTGCAGGTTGGATCGAGATGAATGTTATTTCTTTTAGATGGTGAAAATCACCTTAGTGTGGAGTGTATTATTTGCCGTAGAGTTTTAAATGATTGTTAGCATCTGTCTTGTGTACTCTCCATATCCTCTAAATTGGTTTGGAGCAGTCTATGTCTCTCCTGTTTGGTGAAGGGGTGGGAAACTGATCTACTGTACTATATTTTTCTCTTCATATTTATGAAAGACAATTTCCTTTAAAAAAAAAACCTCATGATAATAGATGATATTTACATTAAGTGGAGGAAATTAAGGAAATATTAAATGGAGGGGATCCAAATTGTACAATTCTCGTGATAATTTATTTGGCTACATTAAAAAATAAAGGTAAAATATAGAATGAAATTGCTGTATGATTGAAAATTTGAAGAATAAGTTCCACAATATACATGCTGAAAAATTAAATGCTTCTTCCTAAAAAGATAAATATAAAGTTTAATGGAGATTTAAAAAAAAAAAGTTAATTTCAACGTTATTTTCGCCATATTAAATTATGGAAATTATATAGGAAAAAGGGTTTGCATTTTGTACTTTAATCCCTCAACTTTCGGCTGTACTAATGAACTTGAATTTATGTTTTAAAAGTGGAAGCGGAAGCGGAAGTTGACCCGGCCACCTTAATATTTTTGGTCGAACCGGGTTCAACCGGGTCTAACCAATTTTAAAGCGGTTGAACCGGTGTGACATCATAAATACATAATACTACCTCCGTCCCACGAAAGTTTGCATACTTTCCTTTTTAGTTTGTCCCACAAAAGTTTGCATACTCCCAAAATGGAAATATTCCTTTAAATCTCCACCTTTAAAATCTTTACCCCACAATCTCCACCATACACATTCTACTAATTACACTTTTTCTTAAAACCTGTGCCCAGGAAAGTACCGCAAACTTTCCTGGGACGGAGATAGTATATAATTATATATTTTTATATATTTTTTTTCTAATAAAATTATATATCTTATGAATAAATTTTATTAAAAAAATAAATTAAAGTTAGATATTATACCGGAGGAGGGTGGAGATTTAGAGTTGTATTTCCAGGAAGTGAAACTATATCTATTATCTATGGTTATGAATTAAAATTAGACATTATATTATTAAATTATATTTAATATGTATTATATATATAATTAATTTAGTTAATTTTGTGTAAAAAATACCATTTAATTAAAAATTTTGTCAAAGCGCCGTTTCGACAGGTCCAACGAGCGACCGGTCCAATCCGGTTTTTACCGCTGTTGAGCGTTTTTCAGGCGCTTTTGAAAATGTCCGGTCCAACGTACTAAAGCGACCCGGAGAGGTGTCCGAGTAGCGGTCGGACTGGTCCGACCGGCCAGTCCGATCCGCTTTTTAAAACACAAACTTGAATAGATTACAATATTAGCTTCAAACAAATGTACTATAGTAATTATTAAAACTTTATTTAATATAATTGACGATTGAATTTTACGTAAATGGTCAAGGAATGGCCATTTGAGCAAGTTATTGTGCATACTAATGTAATTAAAAATAATTTTAATTATGGTAAACATTTCTTCTTTGAATGCACTAAATCTTGTACCATTTGAATGAAGATACTTAGTTAACTACAATTCTCAACTGCTTTGAATTCATATCCTGCACAAAACCTCCTTGCATTTTGCAATGGTTTTTTGGATAAAAAAAGAAAGTCGTGTTGTTATTATCATTTGACTGGGTGTTATGAAGTCTATGAAAGTTGATAAATGAAATAATTTTTTTAGAATAAAAAGTTGGATACTCACAAAGTTGTTTCCGAATTGAAATCAAGGATTTGTAGTTGGTTGTATTCAAAAGAAATAGTGTGTCATAATGTATCATTTGATGATTGACTTATATGTTCGAGATTATGATTTTGGAGATGAGAATTATACTCTTTTTATAAGACTTTTGAGTATTCTTTATACCCTCTATTTATAAAATCTCTCCTTTACTAATAAAAGTTGTAAATAAAATAAATTTAAATATATCAATTGTTTTTAATAATTTAAGTTATTTTTACCGAATAACTATAACTATTAATTACTAAAACTGCTCAATAAAAATAAATGATACTATTTATAAATACGTATCAGTTATTTAAAACATTTGGTGTCTGGCTCAATGTTTTATCAA
The DNA here is from genome assembly GCA_026898435.1 of Prunella vulgaris. Taxonomy (NCBI): domain Eukaryota; kingdom Viridiplantae; phylum Streptophyta; class Magnoliopsida; order Lamiales; family Lamiaceae; genus Prunella; species Prunella vulgaris. Next base: position 366,569 of record JAPKLY010000187.1, read on the forward strand.
ATTTAGATCTTGTTCTGTATTTGACCATTTTATGCACAAATATGTGTTGTCGAATTTTTACATTTTTATATGTATATGTAAAAAAACAATAACGCGTTTCTAAAAATGTGAAAATTAGATCACCATAGTTTCGAGCACACATAAGAAAGGGTCCAAAACCGCATTTTGCGAACCCAACATAAATATTTCAAAGTTAGCATTCTGACTTTAGGAATTTATAAACACAAAAAATTGATGAACGAATTTTATAATAAAAAATTTATAACGTAAAATGTATTTATTATTTATTAATATTAGTAATTGTATTTACTAATATTATATTATACGTGTTTTACACTATGATATTAATAAATATATTTTAAAATATATTTTTTATATCATGAATAAATTTTACAGGAATACCACTTATTTTCTTCTAAATTAAATGATATAATCGACTATTGCCTGTTTTGAAACTCTACAAAATAATTTTTAGAATGTTTTTTTTTATGTATAAGAGATAGCTTTGAAATTTTTTTCTTTTTTAAAAACTGTTTTAAGTATTTCAAAATAGACACTATATAGGAGATCGGGCCGAGAGAGTGTGGGTGTTTTTTTTTTTTTTTTAGGTTATCAAGTGTCTTTTGGGTTGAGAAAATAATTAGAACATGAGCTGAAAGGGCGTTTGTATAAATATTTATAATTTGATTTTGTACTGGTTGATTACCTTATGCTCGATTTCAATAAAAAATCTTCCTTTTATCGTTTAAAAAAAAAGTCGACTCAAAAGTTAACTATCATATCCTATTTATATTTTATTGTGTGTTCAAATATCTAAATCCAAGAGTTTTCTTTTCAGAAAAGGGAATTAAATGACAAAATATTATATAAACTATTTTCATGATATAAATCACTTTGTGATATAGGTTTATATTTATAAATTTATTCTTTTTGTCTTATTAAAAAATAATTTATAATATGAACCATTTTCACACAATGGAATCAAATTATTATAATTCATTTGCTTTGTGTGGTTCGATATTTGGACTCAAGTCCAAGAGAATATACATTAGGATACATGAAAAGTTTGGGGCATGTTTGGTTTATTCCAGGGCTTGCTCCGTTATAGAATTTTTTGGACTTGTTCTATCCATTTTCAGTTTGGAGTTGGACTCGTCCAGCTCCGGTCCAGAGTCCAACTCCGACTCGTCTATCCATTTATTTTATTATACATATTAAATGCATTACATAAAATATCTTAATTTTTAAAACATAACATTAATATGCATTTGAATAATTTAAACAATAATAAATACAAAAAATAGTCTATTTGAAGTTTCATCATATTAAATTTAAATATTTAAAATTATACGTATATTGTTCATCGAAAATTAAAATGGTAAAAGAAATTAGTGAACCATAATTTGTACAACTTCGGTTCATGACTTTATGAGCATATCTAAACTAATGCTTTAATGAATATGTTAATTAATAGCCTAATTTTTATATATTTAATTATACATATATAATATAATATATTCATTTAACTATACATATATATCTAATTAATATATATATATGGGGCTGGTTCGCCTAATACCAGGATCGATCTCAAACCCAGCGGATTTTTGGTTAAACGGGTCCAAATTCGCCCCGCAATCCGTTTAGCCGTATTTTTACCAGGCCCTTTTGAGGCGGATTTGAGTTTGTACCTGCCCCATGGCCATCTCTGTAGGTCCAACACAAAAAAAAAAAAAAAAATCTCATGTGGTGATTAATTTTCCTTTAAAAAATCAATAGATTAAAACGGAAATTAAATATATTATAATGGTAGTAACTAATAAGAATAAAAATATACTCAAATACTATTTTGTTTCTTTTAAATAAAATAACAATGACCTCATTGATTATCTTTTTCTCATATTATAATTTGGGCACTGTTACAAAATTAAAATTGCACTAAATTTTTGCTCTTCTGTTGCACCGTTGCACCCACCATTCTAGCCTCACACTACAACAATTGCGCCTCAACATAACACAGCCAACCCTATCACAACGCCTCAATATTTTCAAAGGAATCTCACCCTCACCACTTGTGTTTAGTGAAAATTAATTTCTTGAAATTTATTAATATGAGTGAGTTTTACTTATGGAGTAGATGAAGTTAATGTACGCATATTTAAAAAATCAATTGTTGGCAAGTAGAAAATTAAATTGTAAATCAATGGGTTATAACACATTTTGATATGAGTAGTGAATTAATTAAACAAATGATTTCTTATCACACATTGAAAATAGAGAGAATTAATACACATAATATTAATTTGAGTAAAATGAAAAATTCAAATTATAATTGAATGATTGACAATCAAATTTGCCACGCGCCTAGCCAATCCCATGCCCGTGGCCTTGAATCTTGGCAGTTGAACTTCGGGTATACTTGGGTCTTGGGTTTGACGACTATGTAATTTTTTAGAACCCAAAAGTTTTGTGGATCAAATCCAATTAACTCGGTAATGAGTCAAACGTAATATTGAAAGCTGACTTTATTGGACAGATTCATTGAATCTAAAGTGATTCATGAGTGACTCAATGCAGCAAAAAATACATTAAAATGTGCTAGTTTTTAATGGCATATCAGCTGTGATTGATTGCCATTAATCCCGTCTGTTATCGTCAATGCTGATGTGTTATTTTTCTTTTTATGATGAGAGATTCACCTATAAATATGTATCCTCGTACATTCTTTCAACACACACTCAACTTGAAGTTCTTCTCTTCTCTCCTACATTCTGTATATAGAGTTCTATGGAACAGTTCTAGTTCTGTTCGTGTCCTCTTTCTGTTCGTTGGAACTTCAAGTCTTGCGGTGCTATATACTTGAAAAAGTAAGTGTCGTTTTGCCTTTGGAAGCGTATTTCCAACCGACGAGCACCATCGAAGAATTTTTGCTTGTGCAAAGAGGTCCACTCGACTTGACACATTATTGTTTAAAGTTGTAATTTTATTTATTATTTTGTATTTATTTTTCCCCGTTGTATAGGTTTTTATTATTCAGATCTATTATCACCTCATCATTATTTATTTTCCAACAATTCTAAAATTACTTCATATATAAAATTAATTAGAAATGGTGGTTGGGGAAGGGAGCAAAACTTGGTTTTGGATGGATGAGTGGACTGGGAAAATGACTCTTCGAGATTGTTTTCCTAGGTTATTTCAGTTAGCCAGGGATAAGAATGCAAGAGTATGGGATTTAGGGCAGTGGAGAGGTGATGAGTGGCATTGGGAATGGAATTGGAGGAGAGAGTTGTTCGAGAGAGAAATGAGTGTTCTTAATGAGATGTTAGATGTTGTAAAACAGGTACCCATTGCGAAGGAGTGATGAGGACAGGTGGAGGTGGTCACTGGATGCAAGTGGACTCTATAAGACGAAAAAGGTGTATGAGTGGCTGCTTTGGAAGACTCATCCGGGAGCAGAAGAACAGGAGGAATTTAAGCTTTTGTGGAATAAATGGGTTCCAGCTAGAGCTGTTATACGAGCCGAGCGAGCCCGAGTAGTGCCAGGCTCGGCTCAGCTCGTTAAGCTTATCGAGTCGAGCCGAGCCTAGCTCGTTAATCAAACGAGTATTTTTTTGAGCTCGGCTCGGCTCGTTTAACACTTCGAGTCGAGTCGAGTCGAGCCCTTAACAAGCCGAGTCGAGCCGAGCTCACGAGCAGCTCGTTTATTTTAACAACAATAAAGCTAAAACTATCACCAATTCACCAGTATGAGTGATTTGAGAATATGAATTGTATTATTATGTAAATTATTAATATTTTATACCCAAAATTATATAATATTTATAAAATAACCTCTATTTTTCGAGCCTACCGAGCAGCTCGCGAGCCTACCGAGTCGAGCCGAGCCGAGCTCGTTAAGCAAACGAGTATTTTTTTAGGCTCGGCTCGGCTCGTTTAACATATCGAGCCGAGCCGAGTCGAGTCGAGTCTTAACGAGCCGAGTCGAGCCGAGCTCACGAGCGGCTCGTTTATTTTAACAGCTCTAGTTCCAGCCAAAGTGAGGGTGCATTCTTGGAGGGCATTATGGGAGCGATTGCCAACTATCTCAGAGCTTAAGAAAAGGAACATCATTCCAGGTGATGCAGATATGAAGTGTTTATTATGTAAAGAAAGAGAGGATATGGTGAGACATGTCCTTTTTTAATGTATTTTTTTACATAATGTGTGGATGAAGTGTTGTGAGTGCGTGGGGGTTAAGACGACACTAAGGTCGAAACCCTCTACGAATCTCATACACTTTTGTTCACTAATTAAAGGAGATAAAGAGAAAATGGTACTAAGTTGTATTTGAGAATATTTGACTTGGTTGTTGTGGAAAACGAGAAACAATGTCATTTTTCAAAATATAAAAACACCAGTAGACGATATTGAAGAATAGAATGTGGTGTTGGCTTCGAGTTGGTTGTTCAAGGATTGATAAAATTTGTTTCAAAGATTGGACTAAGAGTATGAGATGTATTTTAGAAAAATAGAATAGGATTCTTAAATTTTTTAAGACTGGAACTGTTGTAACTAGTTAAAAATGGCATATCTTATGCTTTTTTTTTATGAGTAATGCAAGTTAGTTTTTCGTTGATAAAAAAAAAAAAAAATCATTTCAAAATAATTTTCTTAAAAATATTAAAGCAGACATGTCAGTTTCTAACACTAGAAAATTAATAAACGGGATAGATTTGGTAGTTTTGATTTGATCAAGTTATGGCTATTTGCTTAGTTTAAGTGCGAACTTGACTGTCATTTCATTAAGTCCAGTTATAAAGTTTTTTTACTGTCGGCCGGCCTTTTCAATGTAATTAAAATTTCTTTTGGCAAATTTGCTAAAAGATCTAATTAATTTATATTTACGTGTTGAAAAAACCTTTTTAATGCCTAAAGTACTTGAACCCTATACGTTCTAGATAATAAAAAAACCTTTTCAGAACAAAAGTCCTTTCGATCTCATTTTATCCAAGTCGATGTCCCTATTTATTTGTCACTGTACTAGTAGTAATGCAAATTTATCTTGTTTCTTCCAACAATGTCATAATTAAATATTACTCTATTCGTCCCACTATAAGTTGTTCATTTTCTCATTTTCGTCCGTTCCACTGTATGTTGCTCATTTGTTATTTTATTTTTTTGGAAACTAATATTCACTTCTTTATTATTATGTTTAATATTTTTTACACTATTTCCTTTACTTTCTCACTTTTCTCCATCACATTACTTATACTTTTTCACTTTTTCCATCCCTTCACTTATACTTTTTCACTTTTTCTATCACTTCACTTATACTTTTCCGCTTTTACCTTAATCTGTGTGCCCAAAAGCAACGAGTAACTTATAGGAGGATGGAGGTAGTACTATTAATTATCATCTGGTAAAAAATATTCACCACATCCCAAAAGACATTGCATATTTTCTATTTTGAGTTGTCCCAAAAAAAGTTTGCATAGCTAAAAAAGGAAACTATTTATTAAACTCTACTTTCACAATACACATATAATATTCATAAAAATGTATTTTTTATACATTTTTCTTAAACTACGTTTCCAAAAGACAACGCAATGTCTTTTGGGACGGAGGGAGTAAGAGTAATGAATAAGGATGTAAATATCTTTTGACTTTAATAAATAAAAGAGTGGATTTATGTGAATGGATAAAATGAGACAATTAAAAAGAATGGAGAGAGTAATAATTTCTAAGTCTCATGTATAATTGTGAAGCTGTTAATTAAATGTGTAGTAGAAAGTCAATAGTTTTTTTAATATATTGAACTAAAATGACATATTTCGATAGGAAGGAGTAATTCTTTAATTTTATTTTTTAGAGGATAATGAGGAGGTGTTTGGTTTTCTAGATATGATAGATTGAATATGATAGAATTTCAACTGATTGTATTGATTGCAATTCTTATAATTTTAAAATATTATGTGTTTAGTATTTATGATTGCTTTTTTTAAATTAATCCGATATAATAGTTGAGATCAAGTTATCATTTTTTTGTAGGATTACGTTGAATTCAAATATCGGGCCAGAATTTAATCTTGGGCTCAAATCCTAAAAACCAAATATAATTTTATTTAGGATTAGAAATTTAATCCACTCTAATCTATGAAACAGAACACCATTAAGATTCTCTTGTCTAATTAATCCGATGATTAGATGATAATTGATCTCAAAGTAAAACCGGCCTAGCTTAGCTTTTTGACTAATGACTTTTGGTTTTTCTTGACAATTTTTCACAATGGACTTGTTTGAAGTTATGTACCGACATGGTGCCACGACCGGGAACATACACGTTCTGGATTTTGATTGGTGGAGAAGTGCCCACGTGCGCGTGAGCTTCGCTTGTACCAATGAAATCAACGTTAGGCAACCTATATAAATAAAAATTTAAATCATCAAAAGTTAGTCGATTTTGTTGAATTTTTCGAAGTTTGAATTAATTTTATAAGTTAAATGGAACCCAAAATGCGTTTTGAATGAAGTAAACCCCTGTTTTCAGGATTATAAATTATTTCTATTTTCATGTAATTTTTATATTTAGACTTTTTGTTTTAAAAGAGTTATCTCTCTTTCATTTGTAATTATTTATAAAGTAATGAGTAAATGACTTGAATTCGATTTTCTCCACAAATAAATTAGGAGAGAGATATTAGGTTGACTTGGAGATATTCTTGAAGTGTTTGGAGACTTGGTGAAGTAAATTTTAAATTAATATTTATTGATAAAAAAAAAAAATGAGTTTTTTTTTGTTTCTCTCATTACGAAGAGACTGCTTAGTTAGAATCTTTACGAATTACAAGTGAAGAATGAAAATAAAATGAAAAAGTGATGTTTGGTACGCTAATTTTTCTATTTTGATTCAGAGTTATCCTCATAAATTTAAAATTGAGTTATAGTTTTCAATCATATACCGCAACTAAGGAATAAATAGAATTGTTAGTTTATCAAACTTTTCAAGATGGCAAATAAAACTCTGCCACATTATTGGTTCTTTAATTAATTATTGGTAAAGTGGTTCTTAAATTTTGAAAGAAAGTTGAATATAGTTGATAACACTTAAAAACTTTTTAAATTTTTGTTCTTAAAAATAGGCTGCTTTTTGAAAATAGATTAGAAGACTTAATTAAGGTCTTCAGATTTAGATGTAATATCCAGCTAAATGAATTTTTAATTTAATTAAAGTAGATTTTTGAAGTTTGTAGGTTGTGCTTATGCTTTTAAGAGCTTCGCTTTTAGTCCTTTTAGTCTTTTTGAGTCTAAATTTTTTGTCTTAGACTTTTGTAATTAAGTTAGTAAAGTTGAGTATTTGAGTTATGAAATTAGGAATTTAATTATTTTATTTGGGCTATAGTATGAGGAACTAAAAGTTAGTGGACCAAAATAAGAAAAGGTTCAATTTTAGCCCCTAAAGTATGATTTATAAAATTTATGTTGTGACAAGTATTAATTATATTTGGATATTATTTAAGTGTTAAATTAAAAATTGGTATCAAGAGAAATTAAATTAATTAAATGTCAATTTATTCAAGGGTATATAGATTTTTCGTTGAGTTTGTTAGGATAAGAGATGAGGTGGATTTATAGGAGCTAATTGACCGAATTCTTAAAAGGAATTGTTGTAAATTTCTGGCCAAGTGAGGTGTATTAAGAGTAGGGGTAAGCACGGCTCAGTTCGGTTACTGAACCAAATTAAATCACCAAAATCGACCTAACTGAATTATTTATTAGTAGTAATTAATTGAAACCGAACCATATACATTAAAAATCGAAAAAATAAAAAATTTTGGTTCGGTTTAAAACCATCAGGCTCGACATGTGGTTCCACATGTGGATTTACATATCGAGTAGAGAGGTGACTCTGATACCATCTATGAAGGCCTAACTTTTCACCTAAAACCCAGGTTGTATGTGGGATATCTTAATACAATTACCACGCTCTTTTCTGCTCGACGCTTAATCTTTACTTCAATAAAGGTGTGAGCGTTCATAGAATACCTTTTTGGTGTCCTCAAATAATGTTTATTTTAGCTTGGGTAAATTTTCTGATTTGTATTAATAGTTACCATTTCAGATGATAATTTTGAATGCCATGATGGTGAGGGACAGCGGCGTGAGGCTGTGGAGGTGAGAGAGAATATGAAATTTGTGATTAGGGTATTACTTTTATTTATATATGTAACATATATATATTCAAATTTCGATTTGATTTTTCGATATTAATCAAACAGTGCTCGCCCCTAATTAAGAGATAATATTGATTTATTTAATTTTATGAGATATTTAGAGATGTGATTTAAATGGTTTTTGCCGATAATTAGCTAGCTTATTATTTTCGGCCAATATATAAAGATTTAAGTTGAGATATTTAAAGCATATTACTAAGTGTTACCTGGAGAGTTAGAAATGTTATAAGGATCAAGCATCCATACTTTCAAGCACGATTCTTCTATTCTCAAAATCAAAGGTGGGGGAAATTTTAAAAAAAGTGGTAACAATGGGTTCAATATATAAATTTTGATTTGATGTGAGTATGCGATTTTCATGCTTTTATGTTTTTTTTTTTTTGTCGCAAATATGTTATTGATGAACTTTATTTGTGTGTTATGATAATTAAATCATGTCATGGTTGTTTATGTGATGGAAATCAAGTTTTATACACTGTAAGTCTGTAACCAGCTACATATTTCGAAATTTATTGAAGGAAAGGTTTATGTATATATTGTTATCTTTTCCTGATTTTGATTTAGTCCTTTTATATATGCACAAATTGAATTATATCTTTATGTTTATTCGAAAATTTTGAGATGATTAGTCTATATATTATGTGAAATAATTTCTGGAACTTTTTATTTTTTAAAAGTTAATGGCAAATGTATTTTTTCTCAATTTTATGTAATTACATGAATTGTCACTTAGTGAGTTCGCATGTGTAGAATCTGGTGTTTCTGTCCAATCTGTAAAAAAAATCGTTTCTTGTGGTTTCATATAAGTTTGATAAATTATTTTTATATTATTAAACTAGAATGTATTAACTTTCAAATCCAATTGGTCTCATCTGATTTGAAGTTGTGGTCATTGAGTAATGAATTTTTGGGAAAAAAAAAAAAAAAAAGGTGTGGCAGACTAGATAATTTCGTACGGTTTTAATTGAATTTTCTGTACTGTTCGGTGCATGTTTAAATTTTTTAAAAACTATAGTTAAATACTACATGAAGTTAGGAGATTATATGAATTTTTTTTAAGATTTTTGGATAAGTAGAAATAATTTTACTAGAATTACTTTGACGTTGATGCATTGCTGGAAATGTGTCGTGATAATGTGAAATTTGAGTATACTTTTGAAATAATTCTAATATTTAGTAATATGATGCATGAAAGATTGTTTGTCAATTATATGCTAAAATGATGGATGTAAATGTGTTGTTGTATGATTTAAAGAAAATGAATGTTTTGATTTTAGTACGATAAGTTTTTAAAGAAAAGATTTGATGAAAAAAAATTTAGTCGCACTCTAAAATGATTTTTTAATTAATTAAATAAATTAATATAAGACTTTCGCTTGCTTTTCAATGTATTAAAATTAAGGCATGACATTAGGTCTTCTGATTTTATCAAGATCAGCTGAGTATGCAACGATTTTAAGTGCGGAAACATTTTTAATTAAAATATTTTAGGCAAATCTTTTAGTGCAAAACTTAAATAAAAAAAATAAAAAGCACACAAGATATTTATGTGAAGAGGTGATAGATGTTTTTTGACCGAGACACGCAAAATATAATCCTTAACTCTATTCTACTAACTAGTAGCAAAGGCAAGCAAGGGTCAATTCTACAGGGAGCAGGAAATCAATTTGTGAATTTATTATATTAATCTAAGAGTAATACGAGGGCGGGTTTGGTTGGTAACTAATTAAACTATCACTAAATTAATGCAAATAAAAGAGAACAAAAGAAAATATAATTAAGATCAAGAATGAGAAATAATATTCCAATCCTAAGTTCAGTATCCCCACAATTTATACTATCCTAATTAATCTCATGACAGTCTTACTCCAATCTCAAGTCTCTTCCCTAGAATAACGAGAAGCTCAGTTAAACCGAATTAATTCTTAAGATTAGCTAGTTAAGAGAAGCTCGTTAACTAGCCCTGTTTAATCAAACAACCTAAGTGAGAAGCTCAATAGATTTAATTTGTTAAACGCATTCAACCACCAAATTAATAGAAAGAATGGACTGCAAAATACGAATGTTCGCTTCACATAACCCAGATCCGTATTACCCCTAGTGAATGGTGCACTATTTTTTACTCGTGAATATATCATATAACAATTACGGATTATAGTCTATATTCTAACTGTAGAATTAATTGCAAATTAATCTAGTAGGTCATTACTAAATTAATTACAAAAACTCCTGAACATGCAATCAAGTAATACGAAAAAACCATGAAATAAGAACACGTCACTAGAAATTCAACATCCCTATAATTGAAATATAAAAATAAAACTAGCCACACATAGTCATATTATTTACGAAATATAAATTGAAAAACATAAAAAGTCAAACTCTAATTGGAATCAAATTCTGTCGCAGCTACTCCCTAATCCAAAGTGCGGCTCCAATTCCCAGTTTTCGGCTCCTCTCTTTGTACGTCTAAGCAGTGTTTTTATAACCGGACCGGTGATCAAATCGGACAAGATATCGGTTCACGGTTCAACTGTTAAAATAATTTATACCTATTTTTAAATATTTTATATGTTAAATAAAATAAATATCCACTTATAAAATTAAATAAATACAATAGAGTCATAAAATAATAACACAAAATACAAAAAAGACAAAATAACTCAATCAAAATAGGTTTTCTTTAATTTCTTATAGTTCTTCAGTAGTTAAATTTTTTTTTTTTTTGTGGAAAATAAGTTTTTGAGTTTTGGTTTGATTAGAATTAATAAGACAAATAAAAATAAGTAAAAAAATAAATATTAATATTTAAAAAACAATAACCGGTTTAACCGGTTCAACCCGGTTTTGAGCGGTTTCGACCGGTTTTGAGCGGTTTTGACCGGTTCAACCGTAAAAACGGTTTTTTGGGTGTAACCGGACCGGTTCCGTGACCGGTTCCCGGTTCAACCTGTTGAACCGGCCAGTTCAGTCCGATTCTGAAAACAGTGCGTCTAAGTATCTCCATATATATATGCCTTACTTTCCTATCTTATTCCTTATGCCCTTGAACAACAGCGGGCATGGGCCTTTTTCCTCTTTTAATTCACATAGTTCCACCGACTCTTGTATCATGTGGCCCATTTAAGTAGTCAAACATAGCTTGATGGGCTGCAATTGAACATTAGGAAAATGAGCTTGGGAATATGCTTGGACTTCCTTCACTCAATTTTATTCACTCAATATTAATTCCTGCAAAGCCCATAAATTACAATAAAAATAATTAAGGTAGGATTTATTCCATTAAATTCATATAAGTAGAAAAATATACAATTTTAATATAATTAAGTACAATAAATTGCACTCAAATAAACTAAAATATCACATAAATTCCTACTTATGATTTTTACAACAAAGCGACTTCTATAAAGTCTATAGCATACTGTGTATTTGAATACTTGTGAGTAAATGTTTATTTGAGTAGAGTTTTGGCTTTTGCACGTGCTAGTTTTCTTTATCAAACTCTGATTTTGTACTCCTATTTAGAGGGCTCAAAACTTAACCATTGAATGCCAAATTTGAAGTCATATAATCACTCAATCAATCAATGAGATTGATCGATTCTTGACTTGAATCGGAACAATCTCTTTCCCTTCCTTGAAAGATTTTGATTGCTTGATTGATTTTCAGTCTTCATTCCTTCTTGACTTCCATCCTAAGCTATCTTTTATCAGCTCTTCCGATTGAAATGCATCTGCTGACTCTTAGTCCCCTATTTTAAAGATCAAGAATTTCTATTATACCCGAGACGATTATTTGATTTTAATAAGTATTATTACGTTAAATGTAATGAACGTACATTAACTTTTTTTTCTTTTGAGAGATGAAGGGAGAGATGACGTAATGAATGATCTTAACATGATTAAAGTAAAAAAGCATACGATAATTCTCATGCTCAGATGTAAATCATCAAATAATTAAACGATATGATTAAGTGTCATCTTCTTAGATCTTTTTAGATTTTGAAATCTGATTTTCTTCTATTATAGAATGTAATGATTCTACACGATAAATTTTGACACAAGTAAAATAAAATCATTTGCATGTAGGAAAGCTAAAATAATTAAGCCACACAATTTCTAAAAAATACGTCAACCATGCTAACCTAGGTTACCATGCTTGACCTATTCAATATAAACGTTAGCTACCATTACTTTTAGTTTTAATCTTACATGCATTAGGTACACCGTGCAATTTACATGAAGTTCTAAAAAATTAAGCATATTATTATTGAGAAATTTATTTTTAATAGTGTAATTTTACTGTAATGGTGCATGTAACTTTAGGGATTAATACCAAAATCGTCCAATAACTTTTTCGATTTGGTCCCATAACTATGTAATGTTTCAATTTAGTCCCATAATAATTCAAATTTAACCAAATCAGTCCCATAATTATGTAATGTTTCGATTTAGTCCCATAACAATTCAAGTCTAACCAAATTAGTCCCATAACTATGTAATGTTTCAATTTAGTCACATAACAATTCAAATCTAACCAAATTAATCCCAAATCGCCGGAAATGACATAAAAAAATTTGGGACTAATTCAATTCATTTTTTTTTTTCAATTGGAATATCAAAATAGAAAAACAAAGAAAAAGTTGTATTTGATATATATATGATAATGTGAAATGTGATGCATTCATTCAATTGGAGACTTGGAGTATAAAAATAGAAAGACAAAGAAAATGTTATATTTGATATATATGGTAATGTGAAACGTGATACATTCATTAAATTACAAAATAGAAAGATAAAAGAAAAAGTTGTATATTCTTCTTGAAGGTTAGAAAAAGTTGTATTTGATATATATGGTAAAGTGAAATTTGATGCATTCATTAATTGTGAATTCAGATGCTACAATTATTTATGGGCTCAGCACACGCTATGACATTGAAATCCACATTTTTAGGATTGATGTGGATATATACATGTAAAGAGAGAGAGAGATGCCAGCGGAAATTATACTGTGAATTAGTTCTATCTTAAATTTATTTGTATTTTGTGTATATTTTTTAATATTATTTTTTAATTCAAAAATGTTAATTTTACAGTAAAATTGAATAATAAAAATAATTTAAATCAATTTAAATTATACAATGAAATTAGTTTGCAAGAGAACTTACATTAATGACCACATAATCATGTAATGCTTATGCCAATTTATCAGAATTTAATTTAAGTGATCATTTTATTATTAACCTATTCTACCATACGCTGCTCTTAGAATGTGTTCTTTTTTAATTTTAAGTGATTTAAAAAAAAGGTTTTTGAAATTTTTATAGGCTCCGTTTGGATGGTTGGATTTAAAATCTGTGGATTTCACACACAAATAATCACTCATTCCAAGTAAGTTAGATGAATTTACAAATACTTAGATTTGAATTTATGTTCAAAATGGAGGAATTCTAAATCCTCATTAAAATTTTGTCATTTGTGAAATTCTTCATCCATACACTTCCATCTCTATCTTTCCTCTTCTCTTTGTATTTTATTTTTAAAATTCATTCATTTTCAAATTCATCCATCTAAATGGAGCCATAGTGTTTTGGGTGTTTACATTTTAGTAGTGCAATAGTAAATGCATAGTGTGGTGGTGGTGATGATTTTTATAACCGATTTTCTAAATTTCAAACTAAAATCGATTTTTAACTTCTAAATTTTAAATTCTAATTTTAAAAAACTCAAAAAGAATATTGCACCTTAGGTTTTACAAAGATTGAGGGGGTGCCGGTACGTAGATTGGGAAAATATTAGGTTGTGCTTGGATAATACAATGATTTAGAAAAAATGAATGACCAAAAAATTAAAAAAAATTGTATCTTCCAAAAAACATGATTAAGTATTTAAAATTTATTCATGTGAATATTTTAACCAAACAAATGAGGAGAATTTAGGTGGATATGGGATGAGTTAGAATTTGATCTTGTTGCCAAAAATAATTACAAAATTGTT
>JAPKLY010000187.1:380787-409795 GCA_026898435.1 Prunella vulgaris
CACACATTTGATCTTGCAGTAACACACATTTACTCTAATTGTAACACACATTTGCAGTAACACACATTTACTCTAATTGTAACATACATTTACTCTAGATGTAACACATATTTGTAGTAACACAAATTTGCAATAATACATATTTACTCTAATTGTAACACATATTTGTTCCCCAATTTGTGTTATTATATGAGCATATATGTGTTATTATAGGATAAAATGTATTTTTATTAAGAATAAATATGTGTTACACATACAATGTAACATATACATGTGTTACATTGCATGAAAAATATTTACTTCTAAAAAAATAAATGAATATGTGTAGAAAACAACATTTAATCTGGTTGTAACATACGTTTTGCCTTAAAGTAACATGTATTTGCCCAAACTGTAACATACCTGGGAGCGAAAAAAACTGAAATTACAAGCTGCGCGAATTTTGGAAAAAAATACTCAAATTCGACCCGACCCGGTTTAGACCCGCGAATTTTAAAAAATGGATATTTCTACGGATCTTAGATCCGTAGAAATTTGTAAATAAATTTTTGTCTATTATGAATTAATTTATAAATATAGTCACTCTTTTAAATTAATATGTAAATATCCCAAATAATTTTCCTATAAATATATGCAACTTTTCCCTTTAAAGCGGTGAACCATTCAACTTTTCCCTTTAAAGCGGTGAACCATTCAAGTGACCTAAGTATTGATTTTTTTGAAAAATCTCCAAAAACTGAAAGAAGATAAAGCAATGGTATGGGAGATATTGAAAATTGCTCCATAAACATCCGTTTGGCAAAATAGGTGACATATGCTCGATCAGAAAGTTGCATTAAATTTTATTTATGTTTGAAGTGATTTAATTTTTATTAAAATGTAACTATGTGCAATTTTTTTTAATTTAATATTTAGATTTATTTTAAATTAAATGACAATTTTATTATTTATATTTATTGATTCAATTTATTCACTAGGGTGTTGCAGTGAGATTTCATATAGCACCGTGCAAATTCTTTAAACAAGGTAAAATCATTTAAATATATTGAAAAAATGATACTAAAATATATCTTTTCCACTCAAATTATTTTTAAAATTCATATTCCTGTATTCGTATTGTATCACCTTCTCATTCTCGTGCCCACACATGTGCGACATAGACCCCCTAGAAATAATTATTAATAACCACAAGAAATATATTGAAACAATGATACTAAAATATATCTTTTCCACCCAAATTATTTTTAAAATTCATATTCCTGTATTCGTATTGTATCGCCTTCGCATTCTTGTGCCCTCACCTGTGCGACATAGATCCCCTAGAAATAATTATTAATAACCACTAGAAATATATTGAAACAATGATACTAAAATATATCTTTTCCACCCAAATTATTTTTAAAATTCATATTCATGTATTCGTATTGTATCGCGTTCGCATTCTCGTGCCCACATCTGTGCGACATAGACCCCCCTAGAAATAATTATTAATAACCACTAATATCTCAAAAGATATTCAATAATACTCAAATATAAAAAAACACACAGTTAGATATGTTATTGTGAATTCCATCGACGGCAGTCTCCAATTAAGACTGGACTCCGACGGAAATATAATTCCTCCTCCCTATCTTAACCTTGTGTCTATCATTGATCACTCCACAAAGTTGTTGAACAGGAGCGTTGCAGAATTTTGAATAACAACTATGGCATGCAATAGAAGCACGATACTATAACGTGGGTCCATTAATTTTATGAATATATCCAAATAAATGTAAATGTAATTAATATTTTAATCATATTGATTCAAACTTGAATATCAAATTAAAAATGATAATAACACAAAAAAAAATTCAATAATTCTTAATTCATCAATAACTACATTATAATGATCTAGTAACCCCTATTTATAACAAAGTTACTAGGATTTTAGCTTTTAGGCGTGTACGCCTTTAAAATCCAACTTAATGATAAATAATTAAATTTTAAACAAAGCCCTAAAAAACTACTCACTGGATAAATTTGCATATTTTTTTAAGACATTCCACAGGAGTTTACAAACTCAAAAAAGGAAATTTTTTCATAAATTCTACCCGTGCAATATTTATATATTTATATAAATTGTCATTACGTTTTCGCTTTATGGACTCACATTACACTCAATTCAACATAGTTTTGTACTTTATACATCATATTACTAAATTATTTTTCAAAATACTATTTTTTTTATTTTATTCAACTTTTTTCTTAATATATGTATTTCTCCCTCTTGCAAATTGCTATTGGACGCGGAGTACTCCATCGTTGCATCAATAACAATAGTGCAACGATAACAATATAACTAATTGATATGCCAAACTTGTTTCTGAAAGAATGAAGATCCTGGAGGGACTTTAAAAAAAAAAAAAAAAAAAACCCGGATTCATTGATTAAGTAGATTGTCAACATCCTTCCTTACGTACCTAATTTACTATTTCACAAGAATTTAAAGCATATCAAAATCTCACAATCATTATGTACTTAATTATCGAAAGCTTATGCATGAGCATGAGCGGCTCCAGAAGTCCTCCACACTCCATAATTTTAAAACTTCTCACTCGCAACAACCAAACCCTACCTAATTTCGTTCTCCTAAACTAACATTCCGTCTCCCTCCCCTTCTTCCCGGCCCCCTCTCTCTCCTGCCTGTCTTTTGCTGTCCGTTAATTTTCCCGATTTGCTATCTTCTTCTTCCTCCTCTTAAATTATTTTTTTTTTCTCTTTTTTCGGGAACCTTACTTAATTTTATCTCGTTAATTCGTTCTACCTTTGATAAATTGGCCGTCCGATCTGTCATCGTTCCAAATCTGAGACGAGATCCGTTATTTTTTGGCCCACGCGCCGAGATCTGAGTGAAGAATCATGGTGGTGAATGGGAGGCCCACGAATCACCGCCGGTATCACTGATTTTCTAATCTTCCCTACCGCCGGCGATCTAGCGTTGCTGGCTGCTGCTAAATCGTTCAGATCCGTTTACTGCGACCAGTGCCGTGTTGGTGAGTTTTTAACTACAATCTTATTTCAATTTTTTTTTTAAATTTAGAAAAAAACTTTAGAAAAATGAAAGCTCTTTGAAAGTTTTTGGTCGATGGACCAATTAGATTATTAGAATTTATTTACCATATTTATTTTACCGAATTCGTACTAACCTTTGATGGTAATTCACATTTGGAGGCAGCTCGAGAGACTTGACAGGAAAGCATTACCTGGAGAATTCGATTTTCTATGGGAGAATTCCCAGTAAGGTTAGTAATTATGATTATTTGTTGTTTTATATATTGCATGTTATGTATAAGTTTATTCTTGCAAATTGTGGGCTATCTCATATACTCTGTTTTTCAAATGATAAATTCGAATTCTCTTCTCATAACCAACCTGCAGGAATTTTACTAAAAAATAAAAAAAATTAAATCCCTTTTGCCATTTTAAGTTGATATTCATGAGTTACGCCAATTAATTCAGTCCTTGTGGTTAGAATGTGAGCAACCTACACTCTGCCAAAACAATTATATGCTACTTGTCTATTTATTTGCTTAGGAAACAGATGTTTTGTTGCGTATTTACTACTGAGATAACCCCTCTTGCTCAGTTATTCAAGAATTCAAAGTGATAATAATCTGATGCATTTAAAAGGAAAACACAACCCCTCTTGCTCAGTTATTCAAGAAAGTGATAATAATCTGATGCATTTAAAAGGAAAACATGTATTCCAGTTTCATCTCACCTTTATGATGGTTAATTAGAATTCATCTTTCTCTTGGAGGGAAGAATAATGACCATATTTAATATTTTACCGAATGGTAACTTTAGTAGATGCATCATAATTTTTACTTGCGTGATTACACTAAATTGTTTTGTAAAGTGACACCTACTTAGAATATTTATAGGCGCTCCACTCCTGTTGAGGCTAGAAACGTCATTTACTAGTTTCTGGAATTGACTTTTGTTATGTGATGCTGAATTCTAGTCTCATTAAAATGGTTCCTTTTTGTATTAGAGTTAATTAAAATGCAAAGCGTAAAATTCGGTTAAAAGTGCAGTTGGCTTGAATATACGCTAATTGAATTTGGGTTGTGTTTAGGGTGGAGTAGCAAAGCGGTACCATTCATAATTAAGGCAGATGGGAATTCGATCGATGGATTTACTAAGACATGCGCTGGCTATGGTGATGCCCTTCAATATGTCTTGATTCCAGGTGAAATTTCTATTTCTTGTAATTAAATATTCGGTCAATTCATGTAACCTCGGGGATCGGTTAGGGCTGATATACTGTACCGTATTAGCCATACTCTATCCAAAATTTCGATATGCACTTTTGCATACCTATAAGTTATTGAATTTTTCGGTATACCGAAATTTTAGTATACCAATAAAGCATACCGCATACCTTACCGAACATTTCGTATGCCGTACTATATCGATATTTTGGTATATAGCGATCTATAACGAAATACCGATATATACTGAAATATCGATCATGTCGATATATACTGATCATACCGGTCCATACCGAATTAATTAAATTAGACTTTTAATTAATTATTAAATATGAAATAAATTAAATATTAAATTATCGGAACGGTATATACCGACATACCGAATATTGAAAATATTTCAAATATCGGTATATATTTTAAATATTCATATTGATACCGTAGCGAAAATTACCAAAATTTTCGATAAAATCGGTGTTTCTTTGTATGGTAAATATGATATACCGGTATTTACTACACCCCTAGAATTTGTTTCCTAATTCTTATTGTTCATACCACTGGCCGGTGTGAGCATCAAAATTTTTTACCGGACAAAAAGCAACATGTCCAGCCGAGGTAGCCCAAAGGAAATCTATCAAATTGAATAACAAAATTTCCAATAGAATAATCATCATCATTTATGAAACATATATATGAGAGAGGTAGGCCACCGGGCTCCTCACTTGAGTGAGTGACCTGGGTTCGATTTCCTTTGGGAACGAATTAGGAGGGAGATGTAAGGGTGGACTTGGTGATATGGGTGTAAAGGAGACTTGGTGAACTAACTTCTAACTTCTAACAATTAACATTACCGATAAAAAAAAAATATCTGAGAGAGGTAATGGATACCATTAGTCGCCTGAATTAACTCCACCGTCGATGTCGGAATTAGCTGCAATTACCACCTTCAAATTAATGGAGGACGAAGAATAGGACACTGCCACAGTCACAGTTCCCCCCACCAAGCCAGACTCTCAGCCGCCACCAATTGCCGGAAAAGAGCTACCATGCCTTCACTTCGCTTGAATCGATCACGACGCATAGAGATCAAATACATGTAAGGAGACCATCGTCATATCTCTATCACACAGTCGATGCCGCAAAGCCACCTCCTCTCCCGGTCGTTGCTGATGCAATTGTTCGACGAACAGTGCAGATATTTGTGATTTAATATATTAGCAAAAAAAGATAAATCTCCCAATTAATACATACAAAAGATCCACTTGCACTGCTACGCGAGGCCTTGATTATCAGTTGCATGGTCTTAAATTAATGTACAACTCACGTTTCAAACTAATTTACTTTTGACCATTACGCCAGTAGAGAACATGCTCGGTTTCTAGCTTACTTTGTCTATGTCTATAAATATAGCTAGCATCCATCCTGTTCAATTCATTCTACATGCAAATCCCAGTAGAAATTTATAATTTTACTTCATACAAAATAATTCCATTTCCATGGAAAAAATCTTCACTTCAACGATTATTATTTTCTTACTATCATGACTTAGCTTCGAAAGCTCATGTTATGCTGTCACCACCAAAAAAATATATTTATTCTTGGTGGACAATGAAATATGGTGGGGAAGGTAAGTCTTAGTGAAGTGAAATCTGAAAGGGAACCAAATCGTAGGGTCCTCCGTTTCACTGTTGACCTCAATTTGGGAGGTGACAACTAATTCTCTGCCTGCCAGTATTAATATACCATCGGCAAGTACACGCGGGTTGGTCTAGGCATGCCATTTGCCAAATTCCTTTTGAAAATGGAACCAGATTTTGGGCTGATAGGGTTAGTACCCTGCACAATGGGTGCTACTTCTTTTTTGTAGTGGGAAAAAGACATTTTTTTAGATGAGAGGAAAATGAAGAGAGCTCGGGATGTAGTGCAGGCCGGTGAGGGAGATTTTCAGGCCTTGTTATGGTACCAGAGGGAGGCTGGCCACACTCATATCTTGATCAGCTTCCCCCTGGTACCATAACAAGGCCTAGACATCTCCTCACCGGCCTTCACTGCATTAAACATGCTTATGCTTATGTGAACAATTTCATGCTTCCATTTGTTAAAGTTGTTTTTAAGATGCATGCTTGATCAATTATAAAGCTTTGAGATTCTCTTCAACCATAAGGAATCTTGCAAAAAAGATTTCCTCGCCATGACTATGGTGGGGCGTCTGGTGGTCATGACAAACAAAAGGGGTGGTGCATTTGTGTTGACTGTTGATAAATAGATGGAAGGCATGTGTATATAATTAAGGATGTAAATGAACCGAGCCGAACTGAATACTATCAAGCTCGAGCTCGGCTCATTTGCTCAGTCATAGGCTTGAGCTCGGTTCAAACTTTAATAACTCAGCTCGAGCTCAGCTCATGTATAAAACTTTAAGCTCGCGAATAGTTCGAGCTCGGCTCGTGAAATATTCGTTAACTAAATAAATGAGTTAGCTCGAGCTCGGCTTGAAAAAAAGCTCGTTTGCTTAGTTCGAGCTCGGTTAAAAAAAAGATAGTTTGCATATTTCGAGATCGGCTTGAAAAAAAGCTCGTTTTCATAGTTTGAGCTTGGCTCGAAAAAAGCTCGTTTCCATAGTTCGAGCTCGGCCTCACAGACCCTTGCGATGGGTGTTGGCCTAATGAGGACATTCTCCAATTCATTGTAAATGGCACTAGGGAGATATGTCACGATCTTTTACACAAGGACGTCGACGATAAATCAAAGGCTTGGTTCAATGAAGTAGGGCCCAAGATGCCTTTTGCCAATCGATTTCTAATTAAAGAGGAATCCTGGTTTTTGGTGGATAGGTTTGGTTCCTTGCATAGTAGAAGCTACATCTATTCCTTAATGGAGTAAGGGAATGTCGTCGTACAACCGAATGATAAGTCGCGCAGAGGACGTGGTGCGCTCTAGTGTCATCAGAACACTATTGTGGTATCAAAACGAAGCGGATAGAGAGCTTCAAATGCCAAGCTCTATAAGACCAACTTTCAGCAATTCATAAATGATGTTCGCCGTGATTTGGAGTCACATTTTTTACCCATTATTGATGGTAACAAAAGTGACTCCAAATCACAGCGAACATCGTTTATGAATTGCTGGAAGTTGGTCTTATAGAGCTCGACATTTGGAGCTTCGCTATTCGTTTCGCCTTGATACCACAACATTGCTTTGATGACACCACTAGACTGCGCCGCGTCCTCTGCGCGAGTTCTCATCTGGTTGTACAATGACATTCTCTTGCTCCACTGAGCAATAGATGTAGCTCCTACTACGCAATGAACCAAACCTATCCGCTCAAAACCAGGGCTCCTCTTTAATTAGAAGCCTATTGACGAAGGGCATTCCTGACCCTACTTCATTGAATAGAGCCTTTGATTTGTCGTCGACATCCTTGTGCAAAGGATAGTGACCTATCTCCCATGTGCCATTTAATGTACTCCAGAGAATTCCGCATTGGGCCGGCACTCATCACAGGGTGTGTGAGGCAGCCCCTTCCAGCTATGTTGCTCTGTTCTCCTAAGAGGAAGATGTTTATAACATCATCAGTGTGTCATCCACCAATTTATATTACAAGTTGGATGAAAGGTGAGGTGACAACGTATGCGTAATCTTAACTAAAATAAATAAGTTGGGCAAAATGTGTTTAATTATATTACCAAATATTGTTGCTGACAAAGGAAACACAGTATGTGGTATACAAATAGCACATGCTATATATCTTTCCAATTTAACTTTTAATATATGTCTTACTTTTGTGCACCGTGCAATTCAAGTGTACTTTTAAAAAGTTGCACAAATTATTACTGAAAAGACACACGTATTATTACTAAAAAAATGTATTTTTAAAAATACACTTTTCAATAATAACACATGTGACTTTTCAGCGGCTAACATTTTGTGTAATTTTTAAAAATACAAATGAGTTGCATGTTGTACTTAGTGCACTAGAGGCTTACTCTTAATATATAGTTTTGTGATCTTACCAATTTGATTTTTATTTTTTAAAAAGGTATTTTATAGCTTATAATATAGTTTTTTTTAATATTAATTCTTATGCTAATAACTTATGAATTTTTTTTTTGTGAATTCCTTAAAATTACTGAGAGTAGGATGAAAAAGAAAACCAATCGCTATATATATTATATCCTGAAAATATTGCATTTTTTATTTCTAATTTACCATTCAAAATTTTGGATATTTCTAAAATAAAAATATTTCTCACCGTCTCCATCTTATAATTTCCACCTCACAAGTACAATCTTCGCATTCCATATTTTATTTATTACACATTAAAAAAAATATGTCAGATTCTCCTAAACTTTCAAGGGATAGATGTAGTTTCCCTAATGTGCTGAGTTGATTTTTAATAATTTTTAAAATTATGTTAAATATAAATAAATTCATATTTCCTTAATATGCAGAATTGAGATTCAAAACTACATGTATGGGATTAGTCTTTTACTGTTGTGACTTTATTTTATATTTTTGCACTGTAACATGATTCTATAACTACTTCCTTCTCTCTCTTCTTCTATTTCTACAAGATTAAATTCACCAAATTACATGTAAAATATAAATTTATGCATGACAATCTCATGATATGATATGTTCACAATAAATACAATTTTATAATTAACTTTGTATTACAAGTCTGCTATAAGTACTTAAGATAATATGCATACATAAATAAAAAATACATGATAATAAATTATATAAATTTAAAACAGTACATCGCACAGTCAAAAATACTAATTTATATGTAATATTATATAGATTACATGCATCCTTGAACAAGAGGCTGAATTCAGTCCGTCAGAACTCTTATTATATGATTAGGTAAAATAGTTTTATTGTATATTAACTCTAATATTTTAAAAACTATAAAAATACTCCCTTTGGAACAAAGAAAATTTGACTATTTAATTTTATAAGATCTTTGATACTCCCTTCGAACCAGGAAAATTTGCATCTCTGTGATTTCATGTGGTTTAATTTTTAAAAAAATAAAAAATAAAGTAGGGATATATGGATAAGTGTGTATAATTTTGTGAGTATATACATAAATCAATATTTTTTTTCAATAGTATTTAAATTGGTGTGGGACGTCCAAATTAAAAATATGCATAAAATTTTTAGGGACAGAAAGAGTAATTTATAATAAATATTTTTTAAATCTTAATTTTAATAAAAAATAATTATTTTTTTAAGTTTGTGCTGTTGTAGAGCTTTGAGGGTGAGCTAGAAAGGGTGGGCAGATCTGTGATTAATTATTAAATATGAAATAAATTAAATATTAAATTATCGGAACGATATATACCGACATACCGAATTCTGAAAATATTTCGAATATCGGTATATATTTTAAATATTCATATTGATATCGTAGCAAAAATTACCAAAATTTTCGATAAAATCGATATTTTTTGGTATGGTAAGTATGATATATTGATTTTTTTCGGTATTAACTACACCCCTAAGATTTGTTTCCTAATTCTTATTGTTCATACCACCGGTCGGTGTGAGCATCAAAATTTTTTACCGGACAAAAAGCAACATGTCCAGCCGAGGTAGCCCAAAGGAAATCTATCAAATAACAAAATTTCCAATAGGCTAATCATCATCATTTATGAAACATATATCTGAGAGAGGTAGGCCACTAGGCTCCTCACTTGAGTGAGTGACCTGAGTACGATTTCATTTGGGAACGAATTAGGAGGGAGATGTAAGGGTGGACTTGGAGATATGAGTGTAAAGTAGACTTGGTGAACTAACTTCTAACTTCTAACAATTAACATTACCGATAAAAAAAAATATCTGAGAGAGGTAATGGATACCATTAGTCGCCAGTAGAAACTTATAATTTCACTTCATACAAAATAATTCAATTTCCATGGAAAAAATCTTCACTTCAATGATTATTATTTCCTTACTATCATGACTTAGCTTCGAAAATTCATGTTATGCTGTCACCACCAAAAAAATATGTTTATTCTTGGTGGACAATGAAATATGGTGGGGAAGGTAAGTCTTAGTGAAGTGAAATCTGAAAGGGAACCAAATCGTAGGGTCCTCTGTTTCACTGTTTACCTCAATTTGGGAGATGACAACTAATTCTCTGCGTGTCAGTATCAATATACCATCGGCAAGTACATGTGGGTTGGTCTAAGCATGCCCTTTGCCAAATTCCTTTTGAAGATGGAACCAAATTTTTGGCTGATAGAGTTAGTACCCTGCGTAATGGGTGCTACTTCTTTTTTCTAGTGGGAAAAAGACACTTTTTTAGATGAGAGGAAAGTGAAGAGAGCTCGGGATGCAGTGCAGGACGGTGAGGGAGATTTTCGGGCCTTGTTATGGTACTAGAGGGAGGCTGGCCACACTCATATCTTGATCATCCTCCCCCTGGTACCATAACAAGGCCTAGACATCTCCTCACCGGCCTTCACTGCATCCCGAACCCTCTTCTCCAACTTCTCATTTAAGAAAGTGCCTTTTTCCCACTAGGAAAAAGGTAGCAACCACTGCGCAGGGTACTAACCCTATCAGCCCAAAGTTTGGATTCATCTTCAGAAGGGATTTGGCAAATGGCGTGCCTGGGCCAACCCTCATGTACTTGCCGGGGGATATCGATACTGACTTGCAGGGGATTAACTGTTACCTCCCAAGTAGAGTTCTCAGTGACATAGATGATCCTAAGATTTGATTGTCGTTCGGACTTCAGTTAACTAACACTTTCTCTGGCCACCGTATTGTTTCGTTCACCAAGAATAAATATATTTTTCTTGTTGGTGATAACACAAGTACATGAAATGTGGAAGTTGAGTAGTGATAGTAAAATTAATAATCATGAATTTAAATTGTTTTTGCCATGGAATGGAATTATTTTGTATAAAGTGAAATTATAAGTTTCAGCTGACATTTACTGTTGGTACCTTTCAACAATACTTGAGGCAAAAGCTTAACAAGTCTAGGGGGGCTTTTCAAGAAATACTTTAGATGATCCAAGGTTGTCTTATTTTGAAAAGCGGCCGAATAATCTATTGATTGCACAGTGAATTTGTGCGGAAGCGTTTTTAGAACAAATTCCTTTCTCTTTAGTGATTGTGCACAACCAAGCAAATAAGAGAACGGAAAAAAAGAAGCAAAAGACAATACTTTATAGTAATTCGTATCTGAATATCCTACATCCAATCTCCTTTTTTTCAACTTGAATAAAGGGTCTGTCTAATCACTTTATTTCTTCCCACCAGAGAGTTATACTCTGTACAGAAGAGCTAGTGCTAAAGCAAAACAACTAGCAAACAACTTCTACAAAATCTTACAAAAGATAAGTGTTTAGTTTGATTGTTAGTATGAAGAGAGTTGAGTAGTGTTTCTGCAAGTTTGATCGCGTGTAAGTCTTGTATGGATCTTCATCTTCGTATTCCTATTTATAGGTCTAAAAAATTAGTCGTTTGGAGTTGACTTGAGTTTGAAATCCTATAATTTTGGAGTCAATCAATTAACGAGATTGATTGATCCTCTCTTGATTCAAGATTTTCTTCTTTCCTCCAATAAGGCCGGTCTTAAATTAATTTGTTCCTTGACTTGTCCTTTGATTGATTTGCCTTAATTTCTGGAATCTTGTAGTTGTTTAAAAGATCTTCCTTTTGAGGTTCAACTAACCGGCACAAATTGCACTTACTCGATCTTTGAATCAGCAGACTCTGCCTCAGCTGATCTCCATACTTCATCAGCTGAGTCTTGGGACAGTTTAATTGTCTGGTAGCAAACAACTCTTTTGCTGACTAACATGTTCAGCTAACCATCGCATTTCAGATGACTAATATGTTCAGCTAACCTTCGCACTTCAACTATACTACTCATTAGCTTACTAACATGTTCAGCTGGTACTATTACAAACTGAATTATTTTTACATCATCTATAGATCTATACCATATTTTTTGATAAATCTGGTATTTTTTGGTATGGTAAGTACGATATACCGATTTTTTTGGTATTTTCTCTACCCTTAGGATTTGTTTCCTAATTCTTATGTTCACACCACCAGCCAGTGTGAGCATCATAATTTTTTGTCAGACAAAAGCAACATGTCCAACTGAGGTAGCCAAAACAAAACCCTTCCGATTAAATAACAAAATTTCCAGTGGGCTAAACATCATACCATTTATACGGTAGAGTTCAAATAACAAAAGTTCCAATAAACTAATCATCATTTATACACAACATCCATGTGCTCCATCCAGGAATAAACCCACTTGCCGGAACCACTGTTGACATGCAACAGATATGCTTTGAGCCACCACCATAGACCACCGTCAGCCGCTTTACCAAAAACTACAACCATCATTGAGTTATCTAAAAGAGGTAATGGATACCATTAGTCGTCTGAATTAGCTCCACCGTCGATGTCGGAATTAGCTTCAATTACCACCTCCAAATTAATGGAGGACGAAGAAGAGGACATTGCCACCGTCAAAGTTCCCCCACCAAGCCAGACTCCCAGCCGCCACCAATTGCCGGAAAAGAGCTACCACGCCTTCACTTCGCTTGAATCGATCACCACGCATAGAGATCAAATACCTGCAGGAAGACCAGAGGGAGGCTGGCAACACTCATATCTTGATCAGACTCCCACTAGGTACCATAGCTAGGCCTAGACATCTCCCTCACCGGCCTCCACTGCATCCTGAGCCCTCTTCGCCATCCTTTCATTTAAGAAAGTGTCTTTTTTCCACTGGGAAAGAGAGGTAGCACCCATTGCGCATGGTACTAACCCTATCAGCCCAAAATCTGGATCCATTTTCATAAGGAATTTGGCAAAGGGCATGCCTGGGCCAACCCTCATGTACTTGCCCGGAGGGATATCGACACCGGCATGCAGGGGATTACCTGCCACCTCCCAAGTAGAGTTCACAGTGAAATAGAGGACCCTAGGATTGGATTGCCTTTTGGGTTTCAGTTCACTACCCCTGCCCACCATATTGTTTTGTTCCCAAGAATAAATATATTTTTCTTGGTGATGATGACACAAGTACATGACTTATGGAAGTTGAGTAGTGATAGCAAGAAAATAATAATCATGATTCGATTGATTTTTCTATAGATTGGAATTATTTTGTATAAAGTGAAATTATAAGTTTCAGCTGACATTTACTATTATTACCTTTGAACAATAGTTGAGGCAAAAGCAACTCTAGAAGAGGGGGTTGAATAGACTTGCTTTACTTTAAAACTTTTCCAAACTTTGGCTTTTTCAAGAAGTACTTCAGAGGACCCAATGTCGTCTTATTTGAAAAGCAGCCGAATAATCAGTCGGGTGTGCAGTGAATTTGTGCGGTATTGTTTTTAGAACAAATTTCTTTTTCTTTTGTGATTGTGCACAACCAAGCAGATAAGAGAACGGAAAAGAAGAAGAAGCACAAGGCAACAATTTAGAGTGGTTCGTATCTAAATATCCTACAACAGCTCTAGTTGAATAAAGAGTCTGTCTACTCAGTTTCTTTCTTTCCAACAGAGAGTTATACTCTTTTATAAAAGAGCTAGTGCTAAAGCAAAACAACTAGCAAATGACTTCTACAAAGTCTTACAAAAGATAAGTGTTTAGTTTGATTGTGAGTATGAAGAGAGTTGAGCAGCGTTTTTGCAAGTTTGATCGCGTGTAAGTCTTGTATGGATCTTCATCTTCGTATTCCTATAGGTCTAAAAAATTAGATGTTTGGAGTTGACTAGAGTTTGATATCCTATAATTTCGGAGTCAATCAATCAACAAGATTGATTGATCCTGTCTTGATTCTAGATTTGCTTCTTTCTTCCCATACGGTTGATCTTCAATCAATTTGTTCATTGACTTGTCCATTGATTGATTTTCCTTGATTTCTGGAATCTTGTAGTCGTTTAAAAGATTTTTCTTTAGAGATTTAACTGCTCGGCACAAATTGCAGCTCTTAATTAATCGATCTTTGAATCAGCAAACTCTGCCTTAGATAAGTCTTGGGGCAGTTTACTTGTCTGGCAGCAAAAGACTCTTCAGCTAACCTTCACACTTCAGCTGTCTTCTTTCACTTCCATGCTAAGCTGATCTGAACTCCAGTGGTAAGTTGATCTTCACTTCACTTCTGTCTTCAAGTCTTGGCTGAGTTCTGAACACACTGTTTCAGTGACCAACTCAGCTGACCTTCTTATTTCTGGGAGTCTTCGGACAGGAAGATTCCCTCTTACTAAAAACCTATCTAATCGTTTACTACTAATAAGCTGACTAACATGTTCAACTGGTCTCTTTTCAAGTTTAGTTATTTTTACATCATCAAAACATCTATATCATAATTTTTGATAAATCCGATATTTTTTTCGGTATGGTATGATATACCAATTTTTTTTTTTTTGTATTTCCTCTACCTTAGGATTTGTTTCCTAATTCTTATTGTTCACACCACCATTCATTGTGAGCATCATAACTTTTTGCCGGACTAAAGCAACATGTCCAGTTGAGGTAGCCCAAACAAAACCTTTCCAATTAAATAACTAAATTTCCAATAAGCTATACATCATCACCATCATTTATATGGTTGAATTTAAATAAAGAAATTTCCAATAGGCTAATCATCACCATCCTTTGTACGGTTGAGTTCAAATAACAAAATTTCCAATAGGCTGATCATCATCATTTATACACAACATCCATGTGAACCACCCGGGAATAAACCCACTTGCCGGAACCACTGTTGACATGCGACAGATATGCTGTGCCATGAGCCACCGCCAAAAACTACCACCATCATCGAATTACCTGAAAGAGGTCATGGCTACCATTAGTCACCTAAATTAACTCCACCTCCGATGTCGGAATTAGCTCTGCTAAGCTAATCCAATTATGACATAAGAGAGAACGTTTTGGGCCTCTGTGTTTTAAAAATAAGGCCCATGTTATATGCACTCTTTTTATTAGCACACACACAAAATGAATACACCTACTACAAACTCTCAGAACTATCTTTATTTCTTTAAGAATACTCTAAATTTTCTTTCCCTTCTCCAATTACGCTGCACCTCCTTTTTCTTCCATTTCCATTATCTTCCTCACTTTTGTTCGTAGCTATGAGTCCTCCTTCCCCTTTCTTCCTCCCTCACCCAGCAACTGCTTCGCTCCCTGCTTTTTTCTTCTCCCCTCCCCTTTCCTTGCTTGGTACACACAGACACAATACTCTCTTCTCATCCTCCTCTTCAAACTTTCGCCCCAATTCGTCACTTACCTCCACCCAAACCAATGATCTTTTTATCCTTCTAAACTTTCAAATTTATATTTTTGGAATTTTTTTTATTTTCTTGTCAATTTTTTACTTTTTTTTTTTTTTGTCGAACTAGCCTTCTACGATTTCTTGCTATTTAAAAATCAACAGAAACGAAAAATCCCAGATCTCAAAAAAAATTTATTAAAAACGAAATCTGAAAGCATCACCAGCTCTGTCATGGCCAATTTTTCTTTGATATCCTCTTCGATTTTTTTTCTCTTCGCCAAAAATCGAAACTTTCATGGCTGATTGAACCTGTCTTCGCCTGAGTGGGTGCAAATCTACGGCTTCATCCCTATTTTCTCGCCGAGATTTGGAATCGGCCAACAGCTTTGACTACAGCCAAGTGCAGTGCAGCCCCTGTTTTCACGCCCCTGACTTGCTTGACTACTCACTATACATATATCAATGGGCTTCGGCCATTCTTTAATAATAATAAAAAAAAGAGATAATTGTAGGCCGGTATACTCCTTATATGTCTAACTACATTTAAGTGTAGTTACTATTTAGTATTTATGTTAGGTGCACATTTCTTGTTCTTAATAAAAGGACACACAATTCCCATTTTTTACTAAATTGTCATTTAACACAAATATCTTTAAAAAAAATTGTGTCCTCTCTTTCTCTCTCATACACTCCTCCTCTCTCTTTTTTATCTCTCAGGCTCTCCCTCTCTCTCTCTTTTATCTCTTAGACTCTCCCTCTCTCATACGTTGATATTCTATCTCTCTCTATATATATGCACGACGTCGGCGGTGAAAGGGAGACGATGGCGTGGAGCGAGGGACGGCGACAGAGGGGGGCGAAGACGGCAGAAGCGATGGTTCTCAGGCGACGGAGCGGCGGATCTGGGCGGGTGATTCCACGGCTTGGTTTTTGAATTTTGAATTTTGTGGATATTTTTACCGTTGAAATCATCTGCAAATCTTCGCCGGTAAGCGTGAAACCAGATTGGAAGCCAAATTATCTCTCTCTACCTCTCTCTCTCTCATAATCACACTCCTCAAATTTACCGACAGTGGTGAGGAGTGATGGCAGAGAGGGTTTCAGGTGAGGCGGGCCGATGGACCAGATTGTTGATTTGTGCGTGTGGGGGAGGCGAGGCGAGGCTGAGTCCGTTGAGAAAGGGTTTTCTCTCAAAATTTTCACCAGTTTTCACATCGGATTTAGGTCCGTTGAGGAAGGGTTTTCATCGCGAAGAGGGTCCGTCGAAGAAGGTGATTGCCGATTTGGGGGGTGCTCGCCTGAGAAGACGGTCCGTTGAGGAAGATGGATGCCGACGAATTATTGTAGTTGCCCAATCATTTCTTTAAATTTTCGATTCCTTCTCTTTTGTATGAGCTTTGGAGATTTGGATGGTTTATTAGATGTCATTGTCGTAATCGAAGCAGTTTTTTTAAAAGTCGTACATGTCTGGTGGCCTCTGGACAGATTTGAGGTAAATGGCTTCATACCTATTAAGGTGAGAGCAGAGGCATTTTTTTTTTTTTCCTACGATGGAGTTATGTGTTTTGATTATGGCTAGAGTGAGATTTCTGTAAAGTTTTAGTCTAATTTTTTCTATTTTTGGCCGGATCTTTAGTGGGTAGGCCATTCTTGTCACCAAAGGAAAAAGAGGGTGAAACGAAAGTAGCTAGGAAGTATGATTTTTTTAGCAATGGTGTTTTGTATGGTTTGCTTGTTAATCTGATGATTTTTGTCCGGTGGGTTGTATGGTTTGCTTGTTGATCTGAACTTTTTTTTCAGATTAATTATTATAAAATGTTAGTATAATAAGAAATACATACAACCTTGTCGGAAAAGAGGCCGGCCAAAACTTCAAAAAATTAGTAATCAGCAACTAGAGTACATTAATTAGTTCATTAGTACACAAACTCAAATGCAGTAGTACATATCATCGGAAATTATGAGAACAAAGAAATTGAGGAAAAATCAAAATAAATATGATTTGATGGCTACAGTCAGATGTCACATCATCTGACACATTTTTCGTGTATGAAATGCCTATTTTTTTTTGAAAATATTGTACAAAGTACAATCAAATATACATTAGTACACTCATGTACTCGAAAGTACATATAAAAACTCATTAGTATTCTTACCAGCTGGAAAAATGTTATGCACCTACCTGAAATTATAAATAGTAACGTCACCTTTTTGAGTTTTACTATGCTAAAAAGCACTAAAATGTTGTTGCCCCAAAAAAAAAACCTTATGCTCCATTTGGATGGATGGATTTGAAAATGAATGGATTTAAACAAAAATACATGTAAAAAAGCATACATTTTAAGTTAGGAATTATAAAATGATGGGAAAGAAGAAAAAAAGTAAGGAAAATGAGAGATGAAAGGGTGGAGAGGAGAGATTTCACAAATGACATGGGTTTGAAGAGAATTTAGAATTCTTCTATTTTAAACATAAAATTGAATCTAAGTATTTGTAAATTCATGGAGAGGGTGATTATTTGTGTGTGAAATCCATGAATTTCAAATCCACCCATCCAAATGGAGCCTTAAAGTTTTTCAAACTATGCTCCATGGCCACCTTTTTAATTAAAAAAAAATTCTACTGAAGCCCATAAGAATGGGCTTTTTTGAATAATTTTTTTTTCGGGCACTGTTAGTAATGGGCTTTAGCCCATGTTTTATATAACAAAATTTGCTAATAATAATATTTGTCCAAGTGGTGATTTTTTTTTTAGGCCATCATGCAAAAGCAATTTTCCTAATCTTTTTTTAGTAATAGATCGGAAAAAGAAAAAATTATTGGCTCAATTTTTGCATAGTGTGTGGAGTGATTTTCCAATCATAATTGAGCCCAACTTTTTTTAAAATAAAAATTTGGCTTACTGGATGTAAGGATGAAATTGAGTATAAATTTGTAATCATCCATACATCGACCCAATTAAAGAGTGATTTTACTATTCATGAACGCCTACTTAAAAATAATTTTCGGCCCAACAACAAATCAAGACCACTAACCACTAAATTTTTAGCATGAATTCATGTTCTGCACTTGTGTGTTAGATATTGAAGAACCTAAGTGAACTTTGTGCGGCTGAAAAATCAACGTCTGTAAATTAGGCTCTCCTTAGTATTCTTAATGCATATGAATGGTTTATTTATATATCTTGGCTTATGGAAACTGAAAGCATTTTGTGTTTGGTTGAAAGTACTACTACATACTATCCTAATAGTGAAAAAATATTACCAAACTTTGATTAAACAGAAAATTTTACCAATAATTTGCATGGTTTATTTATATGTTAAAGCTTCATTTGAATGAGTGAATTTAACGCACAAATAATTACTCTCAATAAATAAATAATTAGATTTGAGTTATGTTTAAAATGGAGGAATTTTAAATTCTCTTCAAATTCATATGATTTGAAATTCCTCCTCCTACCCCTTTCCATCTCTATCTCTCCTTATTTTTTTCCCTTCTCTCCCACTTTTTTATAATTCTTAACTTGAAATATATGCTTTTTTACATGTATTTTTTTTTAAATTTATTCATTTTCAAATTTATCTATCCAAATTGAGCCTAATAGTTTTTTAATATGTTAGAAATTTAGAACTTAAATACCATAAATATCGAATAGGAAGGAGTAAAATTTTATTTTCTTCAGATACAAGGAATAAATTAAGATTATTAGGGATGACAATGGGGCGGGTTCAAACCCGGACCCGCCACGTACGGGCCGGGTAAAAACCCGGTCAAATGGGTCGCGGGGCGGGTTTGAACCCGTTTGACCAAAAATCCGCTGGGTTTGGGACGGGTCTTGGTATTAGGTGGACCCGCCCCAAACCCGCCTCGTATGTATGTATATATATATGTATATTAAATATATATAGTTAAATAAATATATTATATTATATATGTATAATTAAATATATAAAAATTAGACTATTAATTAACATATTCATTAAATTATTAGATTAAATATGTGCATAAAGTCATGAGCAAAAATTGTACAAATTAGAGTTTATTATTTTTTTATTATTTTAATTTCAATGAACAATATATGTGTGATTTTAAATATTTAGATTTAATAAGTTGAAACTTGAAGTGGATTATTTTGCATATTTATTGTTGATTGAATTATTCATATGCATATTGATGTTATATTTTAAAATTTATTATATTTTGTGTAAAATATTTGATATGTATGATAAAAATAAAATAAAATAAAAAGTAGGCGGGTAGGCGTGTCGGGGCGGGTAAAATCCGCCGGGTTCGTGGGAAGGGGCGTGGCGGGTCCAACTCCAAATTGGAGCGGGGCGGGTCTTGGGTCCTAAAAATTCTTGGCGGGGCGGGTCTTGGGACAGGCCAAACCCGTCCCGGACCCGCCCCGTTGCCATCCCTAAAGATTATCTTGTCTAATTAATCCGGTGATTATGATAATTGAACTTAAAGTAAAACCGGTCTAATTTAGCTTATGTCAAAACAATAAAGTTGGCTTTTGTAGTTTTTCTTGACGCTTTTCACATTAATTGGATTTGTTTGAAGTTAAACCGACAGGGAACATACACGTTCTGAATTATTTCATGCAATTACTATGAATTATTTCTGTTTCCATTTGTAATTATTTATAAAGTAATGTGTTTTTTTTTTCTCTCATCACCAAGAGACTGCTTAATTATTAAAACCTTTACAAATTACAAGTGAAGAATGAACATAAAATGAAAAAGTGATGTTTGGTACACTACTTTTATTATTTGATATAATATTTTCGTATACCAAAACTAAACAACCATAATCCCTGTCTATTTTAATTCAGAGTTATCCTCATAAATTTAAAATTAAATTATACTTTTCAATCATATACCATAACTAAGGAATAAATATGATTTTTAGTTTATCAAACCTGTCCGTGAGGACAAATAAAACTCTCACTATGCCAAGAACAGGCTAAGACAATGGGGATTTCCCGTGGTTGTAGGTGGATTTCCCTCGTTATTGATCGACTCATTGTTGTAACTCCAGACATTTGACAATGGGGAAAAATTGTTGTCATAACTGTTTAAGACAACAATAATTCACCATGTCTTAACTAATAAATAACCCCTATCGTAAATTCAAAGAAAATGATTTAGATCCGTTATTATAGAATGAAGAATCGTTGTTATAACTACTTTAGACACGGTTTTTTACCGTTGTTATAAGTTATCAAACCCGTTGTAATAAACCACTTAAGACAACAATTTTCTATCGTTGTTATAAATTTAGTGAGCCGTTGTTTTAAATACTAAAACAATGATTCTAGACTATTTAGTAAAGTGGTTCTTAAACGTAGAAGGGGAGCTGAATAAACTTAAAAACACTTTTAAACTTGGAAAAATTACAAATGACTCACGAAATTGACAATTATTACAAATTGGTTCTGTGTAGAAAAATAATATGCTTCCGTGCAGGAAAAAAATTATATTTCTGTACAAGTATTATGAACCAATTTGTAAATATAATTATTTTTTTTAACCAATATGCAAATGCCCCTTTAAACATTTATTTTAAAAAACAATCTTTTTTTTTTAAACAGATCAGAAGACTTGAGATCTTTTGATTTTATCAAGATCAATTGAGTACGTAGTGACTTTTAGTGCGAATATGTTTTTGATTAAATTTTTTTAGGCAAATCTTTTAGCGCACAAACTTAAATGAAACAAATAAAAAGCACACAAGATATTTATAGTGGTTAAGATAAATTCTACATGCACTCTCCTTTATCCAACTTGATATAGAGGGTCTCTTCCTTCAACTTTCTCACAACTCACTCAATTAACTGGTAAACAAATCACTACTTGGAAAAAATATTAAGTATACCACTTCATTCTTAACTAACCACTCAACTTCTGTGTGATGAGGTGATAGATGTTTTTACAACAGATAGACTTCTATAAAGTCTATAACAAACTATGTGTTTGAATACTTGTGAATATAGAAGTGTATTTGAGCAGAGTTTTAGCTTAAATGTTTGTGTGTGTTAGTTTTTTATGAACTCTGACTTTGCACTCCTATTTATAGGGCTCAAAATCGTTGGAGGGCCAAATTTGAATTCCTATAATCACTCGATCAATCAATAATTGAGATTGATTGATTCTTGACTTGAACTGAAACAGTCTCTTTCCTTCCTTGAAAGATTTTGATTGGTTGATTGATTTTCAGTCTTTAGTCTTCATTGAAATTTGGGAGTATCAACAGACTCAGTGGTCCTTTTCTGGTCTTCTAATTTTGCACTTTATCTGGCATAGCTACCAAATTTTGCACTTTAGTTGGCATAGCTACCAAATCTACTTGTAGTGTTGTAGTCCATCAGCAGACTTTTAGCCCTATTTCAAAACTCAAGAATTTCTATGAGTGTGTTTTCAAACATAATTAAAGCACTTATAATTTGAAAAAAAAAAAAGGTTATATCAACTTAAAAAATAAATAAAAAATTCTACACTATTCAAATGAGTTTGAAAATACTCCCTCCGTCCCAGAGCAATTTGCAAGGGAGGAGGGACACACAAATTAAGAAGAAAGTAAAAAAAATAGTGTTTTGAGGGTTAATTTGGTAAAATTTTATGTATAAAGTGAAAAAGTTAGTTGGATTGAGTGTAATGTGGGCCCAAAAAGTGAAAAAGTAATGGCATTTTGTGTAAATATGTAGATATTGTGAGGGTGAAGTTTATAAAAGAGTTTCATTTTTTGGGTCTGCAAGTTCCTCTGGGACGTTCGAAAAAGAAAAACTTGCAAGTTCCTCTGGGACAGAGGGAGTAGACACTATGTATCCGAGCGATTATTTCATTTTAATAAATATTATTACGGAGGGAGAGATGATGTAATGAATGATCTTAACATTAAAGTAAAAAAGCATACGTAAAATAATTCTCACCCTCAAAATATAAATCATCAAATAGTTAATTACACGATATGATTAAGTGCCATTTTCGTAGATTCATTTAGAACTTAAAATCTGATTTTCTTTTATTACAGAATGTCATGATTTTACACGATAAACTTGACACAAGTAAGATAAAATCATTCACATGTATAAAAGCTAAAATCTTTAAGCCACAATTTCTAAAAATTATGATATATGTTATTTTTAAGTTAAAAGAGACAGATTTTATAAATGACTTGTTCTTATAATAATTTTAAAAAAAAATCTTGAAAAGGATTACTTTTTGTTTATTTTGTTTCAGTTCGTAATTACAGTGTTAGGAATGCTTTCGGTTTCAGTTTTCGACCAACCATTGATTAGAAACTAATTTTTTAAAACTTAACACATTTGAAAAAGTAAATAATCAACCAAGTAAAATATATACAACATAACAATTAATATTAATAATATTAACATAATGAAAATCAAGAGCATAGTAAAGATTATGTCTTGGGTTACAATAATTTGTATGAGAAATATTAGAGTTTAGTTGAGTTACCAAAAATATAAACATGATAAAAATCAAGAGCATAGTAAAGATTATAGTTTTTATGATGATTATGATATGAACAACCTTAAACTATGCATGTTTTGTCGATATAATAAGTTATGTGAAAATTTTACTTTTACATAAAGCTAATATATTTGGAATTATAATTGAATTTTATTTAATTAAATAAGCTAGTAAATCTAAGGGAATGATTTCCAAATTTAAAAATTTTTATCTGTAAAAGATAATTTCATTCCACCAATTGGGTATAAGGCATTACCCAAATCAATTACAGAATTACAAAATTCAACTGTTTAACATTAATATTAAGTTTACAAGTCAATCACTAAAAGAGAAAGTAGAACCATATGCATTCTTAGTAAAGAACCAACACCACAATTTTGATTTAACCTCTTCTACCAAACTGTCAATATTAACTGCAATATCAATAAAAATCATTTTGTTTATATTCTTTTATAATCTCCACACTACACGAGCCAAACAGTTACCGCTACCTTCTTTGCATATCTTCCTCGAGACGATAATGAGCAATACCTAATTAGAACCCAAAGTTAAAACAAACTCAATTAACATGTGGTATAACCCATTGACGTTGATGTGTTTTGTTTTTTTCAATTGGAGCATAAAATAGAGAGACAAAGAAAAAATTGTATTTGATATATATGGTAATGTGAAATGTGATGAATTCATCCAATTACGAAAATAGAAAGATAAAGAAAAAGTTGCATTTGATATATATGGTAATGTGAAATAGAGAGAGGCCGGTGGAAATTATATTGTGAACTAGAATTTCATCGTAAATTTATTTGTATTTTGTGTATATTTTTTAATTAGAAAATTGTTAATTTTACATTAAAATTAAATAATAAAAAAAATTTAAAGCATTTTATATTATGCAATGAAATTAGTTTGCAAGAGAACTTACAGACATTAATGACCACATAATCATGTAATTAATTCTTATGCCAAATTATTAGAATTTAATTTAAGTGATCATTCTATTATTAACCTATTCTACCTCACAGTCCTCTTAGGATGTGTTTCTTTCGAGTTTTAAGTGATTTAATTTTTTTTTTAATTCTTATAGTGTGTTGGGTGTCCTTTTTTTTTTCTTCAGTAGTAGTAGTTGTATAGTGTGATGGTGGTGGTGATTTTTATAACCGATTTTCTAAATTCCAAACTAAAATCGAACTTTAACTTCTAAAATCTAAATTCTAGTTTTCAAAAACTCAAAAACCACATTGTAACTTAGGTTTTACACAGGTAGTGATTAGAAGGCAAATCGTTTTGAAGAGGAGGAGAATGATTGAGACGAGATCACAATCTCTTTTAATTATCAGCATATTTGGAGAATCGCGAGTATTAGGAAGATTATATTTGTTTATTCTATTTCCTTTGTTATTTGATTTAATTAGATTAGATTTACAATTATATTTAGTAGGTTGTTTGCTATATAATATCGGAATGTAATTCATTGTTAGACAGTTTATGAATGAATTAAAAAATAATTGGGTTTTCCCATCTATCGTATTATTATCATTCTTAATTCAGTATTCAAGATGAATATATCAGGAGTTAAAACTCATTTATGTAATTTTCTGGGTATTCACAGAATCAACATATTATTATGTTCGTGCTTCCGCCTATATCACAATTCTAGCGTCACTTTGGAAAGTTTTAACTGTTTAGGAGAATTGATTGCACACTAACTTATATATGAAAATGCAAAAAGATGTTAAGAATTCAAATTTAGCATAACAGAGGTATATATCCAAGTATACCGGAAAAAATCATCAATAAAGACAAAATAATAACGAAAGCTGCATCTGCAGTGGGAATTGGGACTAGTCCCGTAAATCCTAATTTTTTTTCCCGAAGGATAATGACCTATTTTACTAAAATAATAAAGGACTAGCTACTTCCTTTCAAAAAAAAAAAAAAAAGGACTAGCTACTTAATTTAAATCGATGAATTTAGCTGAAGTGTAACAATAGACTGGTCAATCCTGTGAATGTTACCAAAATTAAATATACAAATACTCCCTCCATTCTACAATATTCTGCTCATTACTTTTTAACACACGAATTAAGGTAAAAGTAATAAGTGATATGATGGAAAAAGTTAAAAAATAATGAGAATAGTGTAAAAAGTAAGAAAAATAATAATAAAAAAGTGAATAGTAATATTCAAAAAAAGTAAATAAAAAACAATTGAGAAACATATAGTGGTACGGACGAAAATGATAACATGTAAAACATATAATGAGACGAACGAATTAATTTTTTTTTTTTATGAATATGTCAACATGTTATTTGTATGAGAAAAATTAGTGTTTAATTGAATCGTCAAAAAATATAAAAATGACAAACATCAAGAGGCATAGAAAAGATTATAGTTTTTTTTCCTCAATTGGAGTATAAAATAGAAAGAAAGAAAAAGTTGCATTTGATATATATGATAATGTGAAATGTGATGAATTCATTCAATTGAAGAATCGAAATAGAAAGATAAAAGAGAAAAAGTTTGGCAGAGTACTATATGAAAATGATTCATGATAAACTTATCATAAACAAGTTTTAAAATATAAAAAAATTCATCAGGTGTATAAAAAAGTTGAGGTCAATAAAATTTATATATTGACTTCAATTTTTAATACACCTGATGAATATTTTGATACACTTGATCAGATATTTTATATATTAAAATAATTTCAAGATAAACTTATCATGAACTATTTTCACAAAATATCTACGCATTATTATTTGATATATGGTAATGTGAAATGTGATGCATTCATGCAATTACGAAAATAGAAAGATAAAGAAAAAGTTGTATTTGATATATATGGTAATGTGAAATAGAGAGAGGCCGAAATTATATTGTGAATTAGAATTTCATTGTAAATTTATTTATATTTTGTGTATATGTTTTAATAATATTTTTTAAATTAGAAAATTAATAATTTTACAGTAAAATTGAATAATAGAAATAATTTAAAGCATTTTAAATTATACAATAAAATTAGTTTGCAAGATAACTTACAGACATTAATGACCACATAATCATGTATTTCTTATGCCAATTTATTAGAATTTAATTTAAGTGATCGTTCTATTATATTAACCTATTCTACCATACCGTACTCTTAGGATGTGGTCCTTTTTTTTTTTTTTTTTTTTTAAGTTTTAAGTGATTTATAAAAAAAAGTTTTTGAAATTTTTATAGTGTGTTGGGTGTTATTTTAAGTAGTGCAATAGTAATTGTATAGTGTGATGATGGTGGTGGTGCTTTTTATAACCGATTTTCTAAATTTCAAATTAAAATCGATTTTAACTTCTAAAATCTAAATTCTAGTTTTCAAAAACTCAAAAACAACAGTGTACCTTATATACGTTTTACACAGGTAGTGAGGTGCTAGCAGTTTGGAAAAATATTAGGTTATGCTTTGATAATACAAGGATTAATAAAAATGAATGACTTTAAATTAAAAGTACGTAGATTTCAAATGTCATAATTTTGCAACGTATTTGAAATTTCTATAATTAAAATTTGGATCAAAAATAAGTATTTAATATTTATTCTTGTAATTAATATCTTAACCAAACAAATAAAATGAATTTAGATTGTTAAAATCAATAGCTCAATTGTCTCTATCTAAAGCACAATCTTATCAACCAAACACTTTTGCACACTATTGCTTCCCCAAATTTAATCTAATTTAATTGCTTTTATTATTTTATACTTTAATCAATTCTCTCTATCCCTTAAAACTTTTCACCATTTTCGGACACATTTTTTTTTTTAAAAATGCAATAAATAAAATATTGAGAGATAATTTAATAACTAATGCAAACTAATAAAAAAAAAATTGAGCGTAATTTTTTTTTTATATGTATACAAATAAGCGAATATACTGAGAATAAAATTTAAGAAGATATTTTAATTTTAGGGTATGTAAAATATTTGAAAAAAAAAGAGTGTTTAGAGTGTTAAAAGGCGCGAAGAGTAATATATTTGTATAAGAAGAAATAACTATGAGTAAGTCTCCTGTGCACCAGTTACACCCGTACAATTAAAAAGTTACAAAATTTATTACTGAAAAGTTGCACAAATTATTACTGAAAAGTTACACTATGAAAGATACACTTTACAGTAATAACATGTGAAACTTTTCAGTAGTATTTTGTGCAACTTTTAAAAAATGAACTTAAATTACACCGTGTAACTGGTGCATACTAGACTAATCCAATAAGGGCTCATTTGGTTCGTAAGATAAAACTATCTATCCGTCGAAAACATGAATATTTTCGACGGATAGATAGTTTTATCTTACGAACCAAATGAGCCAACAATATTACATTACATCAATCTAGTTGAAGGAATGTTAGATTGCAATTTGCAAGGTTGTCAAAGCTAAACTTAGAAGTTATCAAACTGAACTAGATTAAAACACTTAAAAAAAAAAAAAACTCGTGAATTCATACTTATTGGATTTATTATTTGATGAAGTCAATTTTTTTTAAGGAAAAAAATTTAAGCAGAAGAAATTAAGAGAAAAATTGTGAAAATATTTGTTAAAATCTGATTTCAAATTAAAATGATAAAAGTACAATAATATAATTCCATGTAACCGACTCTCGACGTATTACATTCACAAGAAGTGAAACATTTCAAGTTTGTACAAATAATAATTATGTAAGCAAAGAGTATTATTTTTTAATGCCGAAGCATTGTGTTGTTTTCTCTCATCATACAACATTCACGAAACAAAATAGACTGTGCTTTCCTCTGGCCTACGGCTCCATTAATTGCTTCCTTTGTCAATACAAAATAGGTACTATCACAATTATGAAAAATCTAGATTAATTAGTACTCCATCCGTCCCAAATCAATTTAGATCTATGAGAGTGTACGCGGTTTAAATAAAATATATTTTTTAAATAAAATAATGATATATAAGTAAATATGTATATAATTTTATGAATATATACATAAATTGATGTTTTTCCTTTAATGTTGTGAACCTTTCTTCATCATCATATCTTGATCATCAGGGGATACTTGATATATTATCAAGAAGATGAATCTCGAGTTGCTTGCTATGGTGTAGGGCGATGAGGGAATTGATGAGGCAATTTTTTGAATCCTCGATGTTTGCAGGAGTACCGAAAATCTTAAAATCATTCGGTACTTAATTATCGAGGCTTATGTATGTTGCCTTTTCATTTTGTATTGATTTCATGATCTTGTTCCCATCGTCGGATAAAAGATGTTGAAGGAGGATCGCAGGAGTATTGTACACTATGTCAAAATTAATTAGTGTACCTTCACCATGTAACTTTCCTTTGCAGCAATCGTTATTGGAATATCTGCAACACCTTCGCCATGTCCGCCGCCGCCTGTTTGGTGTCCTTCTCCACCAGGGTGTATCTGCCGGTTTCCGGCATCTTTAGTCTCCAGTAGAATGTGAGCAGAGCCGGAAAAAGCAGAGTGCGTCTCTCCCGAAAGAGAGGCCCGATGCGATTGAGCAAAAGCACATTATCATCAGGGTCTCGCCGTACACTTTTTTCCGGCGGAGCTTGTCACCGAACCACCCGAAGAAGAGCTGTCCGGCGAGGGTTCCACCGCCGTTGACGGTTGCAGAGACGTTGGGCGGCAGAGATCCGGGCTTCGGTGGCAGTAGATCCGGCCGAGCTTTTTGGTCACGAGGGAGATGCAGAAAAGTTCGTAGGCGTCGGTGAAAAACCACATTCCGGGATAATGAATTTTCCGGTTGTTGGTTCGAAGATGGTGGACTTGCTTAATGTTGATTAAGGTAAGTGATTTTGTTTGGATTGAAGTATAAGAAAATGAATTGGATTATAAATTAAAAATAAGTGGGTTATTATTATTTTTTAACATTATTTTGGGAATAATTAAAAATTTTGTAGAAATAGAGAAAAAAAATACCCATGTAAAAAAGGTAAAAATGAAATTCTCTTTTTTTTAATTGATAAATTC
>JAPKLY010000187.1:409805-455124 GCA_026898435.1 Prunella vulgaris
AGCCCAAACAAATCAAGACGGCCCAAGCCCAAGTGACAAGTAAATGCAAGACGCTCAACAGGAAGTTTCAGTCCAGTATCTTTAATTAGTTGCATAATTAGTTGCAAGTTAGTTTTAGTCCATTATCTTTATATATCTTTATATTACGCAAGATATTCTTCTTTATTGATATTAATTAGATATTAATTAGATATCCCAGATATTTTAGGGGATTAGTTAGGGCCACGGCAGTATTAGATACGTATCTTGAGAGTCTATTTAAAGGAGTTGTAATATTGGATTTAGATTATCAGAAATTATTTAATCAAAACCCTTGCGCCTTGCAAACCACCGTTAATCTGCTGGCCCGAGCCAGGATTACGGTTTCCATTATTGTGTTGATAATCACGGATCCATCACTATCCTTCAACATCTTTTATCCCACCATGGGAACAAGATCATAAATTCAATACAAAATGAAAAGACAACATATATAATCCTCGATAAGTACCTAATGATGTTAAGATTTTTCGGTACTTCAGAAAACATCGAGGATGCAAAGAATTGCCTCATCCGTTCCCTCCTCGCGCGCCCTACACCATAGCAAGCAACTCGAGATTCATCTTCTTGATAGTCAAGCATTCAACTGATCATCAAGATATGATGATGAAGAAAGTTGTTCCTTTAGCATATACCTAGCTTTGAACTTCTTATTATTTTTATGTTTACCAACTCCAATCGATTCTCATGAAAATTAGTTCATACTATAAATAAGATGATTTAAATTCCCCTAAACATTATTGTGGAAAGATTTGGATATACCTTCACTTCGTCATTACTTATTTTAATTCCAACGGAATTTCCTTTCTTTTTTTGTATTTTTAGGGTTCTACTTTGATTTGTAAGCAAGCTTACACTACAAATTAAAGAAATTGCGTATTAGTAACTGATTTTGAAATCAATTTTCGATTACAATTTTGAGCGATCGCCAAAACATGCTTAGCTAATATTAGCAACGAAAGTGTTCTATGGTCCTTTATCAATCATTTGCAAAATGAATTTCAAATTAATTAAATACGGTATATATAGATTTTCTCAACAATTTTTTATTTTTTAAAAAAACTCATCTTTATTTCACCTTAATTTGTTTGAGTTCAACAATCAATAAACACATAATAATTTACTAATATTAAGATCTTCATTTTCTCTAGAAAAAGCCACATCATTTTCATTATTACCTATTTACCACTACTCTAATGAACTATTAGCATAACATTTTAAATACACAAACACTTTAAATTAACAGTGTGTATATATGTAACTAAATTCATAGTTTCAACGTGGAAACCAATTCCCATTGAATAGCAATTGGTTAGTTCCAACTAATAGAATTGTTACTTCACCTGTACCTTGAATAAAAGATAAAATAACATTTTACACCCTCTTGTTTTGGCTTAATTTAATCTCCATAAATTTTCCATTTTGAAATTAATCCTTTAAAGTCTCATTTGGTTCGTAAGATAAGTTAAGATAAATTAAATTATCTTATCTAATTTAATGTTTAGATTAATAAAAAGCTCAAAACTAAACTTCAATTATCTTATGAATGGTAGATAATATTATTTTAGGGAATAGATATGATAATAATCCATTGTGTTTATCTTTACTAAAATACTCCTCTTATATTGGAAAGGGT
Source organism: Prunella vulgaris (assembly GCA_026898435.1). Classification (NCBI taxonomy): domain Eukaryota; kingdom Viridiplantae; phylum Streptophyta; class Magnoliopsida; order Lamiales; family Lamiaceae; genus Prunella; species Prunella vulgaris. The sequence goes on from JAPKLY010000187.1 coordinate 411,481, forward strand.
AACCATAATTCACTTTATTTTTGTTTATGATATAGAGGGCAAAATTGTCAATTGCATATTTTTTATTATTAATCCTACAATCCAAACATTCAAGATGAAATTATCTTACATTACTAGTTAGGGAAAATACACATTTTTGTCCTATAAGTTTCGTTGACTTTGGTTTTCGTCCTTTTAAGTTTTGAATTTTTGTTTTCGTCCTTTAACTTACCAAAAATTATGGTTTTCGTCCTCCAACCGCCTATAACCAGTCATACAACCGATAATAAGCACGTGGATCCATTTTTTTCTTTCTTTTTTTAAACAAAATATTAACGTGAGAGTATTTGGAGGGAATTAGGTCTTGACAAAATACATTTTTAACCGTAAATTTCCTCCCAAATACCGTCCAATACTTATATTCATAGAATCTTCTGTACGAATTTATTTTTGAATATGATGTACAAACCGTGTAACGAACCCACAATGACACTTAATATTGCGCTCGAAACTCGTTGATTTATACGAATTTCTTGAAGACATCTCACTTCCTTTCCGTACAGTGAGTATGCGCTCAAAAGAATTTAGACTTTTGGATGTTTTGATTTGAGGATCTTTGTTCCTTTTTTCCCTAATTCTCTCAAGCCCCATGCCTTGATTTGATCGACTAGAGTTTTGATTTGGGAGAGAATTTACAGTTAATCTTGTATTTTATCCATCAAGACCTAATTCCCTTTAAATACCCCCACGTCATATTTCGCTTAAAAAAATAAAAAAAATTGTTCTACGTCTGTATTACCGGTTGTGTGACTGTTTATAGGCAGTTGGAGGACGAAAATCATAATTTTTGGTAAGTTAAAGGACGAAAACAAAAATTCAAAACTTAAGAGGACGAAAACCATAATTTTTGATAACTTAAAGGACGAAAACAAAAATTCAAAATTTAAGAGGATGAAAATCAAAGTCAACAAAACTTATAGGATAAAAATGTTTATTTTCCCTACTAGTTATCTTAATACATCAATTCAAATATACTATTTAACTCACAAATAACGATCTCTAGATTATAATCTTGTCTAATCTATCTTGAGTAATTTTTTATTTTTTTGAAGAAGGTCTATCTTGAATTATTTATCTTATCTATTGAACCAAATGAATCCTAACTTATATTACTGATCTTTAATTGAAGAATGATAGTCATCATATATAGAGGAGTCATTTACCCTAAAAGTTTAGACCGAGTCCTACAACTTTGAATCAAGGATGGAAGGCGATTTTACTTTAATAATAGTGTGATAATTATAGGCTATCTCAATATTTTGCTGTTAATTTTGTACTACACCTTTTCTATCCTTTACATAATTAATCTCTCTTTTTTGTACTACACCTCAATTGCAGAAAGGTTGCAAAACACATGATCACACCCCAGAATATTCTCTTCCACTGTGATTGAAATGAGTTATTTAAAATTTAAGAAATTAAAAAATGAGCGAATTTAAGAATTTTTAATAATATGATTTTACTAGTTATTTTAAATTCTTCTGATTTTGACTAAGTTTAAAAATTAAATATTTAAAATTCATTAATTTGAATATTTTATCCAAATAAATAGAGTGAGTTTAGACCGTAGATCTAAAATCTATAGCCCTAAATTCTTCAATCTAAACATAGTCTATATGGCAGTATTTTAGATGGAGTGATTTTTTATGGTTCAATCAAAATGCTCCCACATGTCCCATGTGAAATGGAATTAATTCATTCTATTATAGTCATGTCCTTTGTCTTCTTCTTTCCCTTTGTTTCTTTATTTTCGTGATCATATGTAATTCGCCATACTTTTGACATGTGGACGGAATTCATTCATTCTATTATAATGTCATGTCCTTTGTTTCTTTATTTCCATATATACTTCACCATACTCCTATTAAAACTAGAATAATAAAATCTGAAGAAATATGAAAATGGAAAGTAATATAGATGGATGGTCGGTGTTGGATGCATAAGTCTACGCCCAATTCCTTCCAAAGATATATATATTTCTCAAAAGTAGACATGGGAAGGAATTTAGTGAATAAATCAGTAAGATTGTCACCTGAGCATACTTTTTGTATTATAATTTTATAACTCTTCTGAAATTCGTAAGGATAAAAGATTTTTGGGTAATATGTGTTTTGTTAAGTTCCATTTGACATGATCGTTACTTATTTGAGCAATGCATGTAACATTATCTTCATAAATTGTAGCAAGGTTTATGTCTTTTATTGGGATACCTCACGAATCATCTATGTGTTTTACCAATTATTTTAGCCAAACGCATTCTTGTGGGGTATTATATAGAGCTATAATTTCTGAATGATTTGAAAAGGTGGTTACCATAGTCTGTTTAACAAATTTTCATAAGATTGTTGTGCCACTACAGGAAAAAACATAACCAGTTTGAGATTTGGGATGATGGGGATCATACATATAACTAGCATCTGAATAACATACTAGTGTTTTGTCTTGATTTCTTGGATAAAGTAAACTAAGATTTTGTGAATTTTGAAGATACTTTAATAAGTGTATAACACAATTCCAATGCCTCCTTGTAGAAGAGACACTAAATCTTGCAAGTAAATTTACTGCAAAAATGATATTCAATCTAGTACAATCTGCAAGATAAAGTTATGCGTCAATTGCGCTAAGATAAGGAACTTCTGGTCCTAATATTCTCTCCGTATCTTCTTTAGGTTTAAATGGATCATTTTCCATTTCAAGAGAGCGAACAATCATTGGTGTACTAAGTGGATCATATTTGTCCATATGGATCTAACACATTTTTCAAGTAGGTATACTGGTGTATAAGAATTCCTTCAAGGAGATGCTCGATCTCCAGACCGATATAAAACTTAGTTCTACCCAAAATTTTCATTTCGAATTCAACCTTTAAGATTGAATAGGTTCTTCAATTTCCTTCCTTGTTCCTATTATATTCATGTTGATAGAATTTGTTAATCGTGTTCGTTTATGTGGCTTTACGACGGATTAATTCTACCAAACAATAATCTTATGATTTTATGTTCTTGGGGAGGGAGAGTAGAGAGTTTAGAGAGAGAAATATCGCAATGAAGATTGTATTGATTGTGTGAAATGTGATAATTGTCTGAATAGTACAAGAGAGGTCTTATTTATAGGTGTGCGAGTGTGAGACGACACCTTATGAGCCTATGTGGCTTCCGGTGTTGACGAAGGTTCCTCACCCTCGTCTTGATCTGTCACACTGCTTCCCCCTATCACGCCTCGTCCTACTACTATGCCTTAGACTAGATGGGCCTCATTAAAAACCTCGCCGTAAACCACCCTTGTGGATAAACCGGACGGAGGGAAAAGAGTGCGCCACCGGGGCTCTACTGACAAGGGGCGAGCTCCCAAGCCTTGACCAGATTCCAGAGTATCGCACAGTGATGTACCACAGTCGGGTGAGCTCTGGTCCTTCCACAGACGGGCGAGCTCTGATCCTTCCACAGACGGGCGAGCTCTGGACCTTCTCCAGCTCGGATGGGCTCTGGAGACCTGGTAAACCTTGGGGATTATTTTTCTGAAACCGACGTATTAGTTCGCCATATCAACATTTGCCCCCCAGCTCGCGCGCATCATGACTTTGTCCAATGTGTGGGCGAGCTGGAGAACTTGAGGTCCGGCGAACTATTTCCGGGGGCACCGAGCTAGTAGGCGAGCTGCGCCTCGGAGGTCGCCCCGGCCGACACGATGCGGGATCCCAAGCGTCACGCAAGTCTCTTGGTATCTCGATTCCCGCCCACAATAATGATAACTTTTCAAATTCTTTGCAAAAAGGTCCCTGATCTTTCGGGAATTTCGAGCTCGCGCCCAGCGTCTATAAATAGGCGGAAATGAGGAATTTCCTCACTTTTGCTTCCTCACTTCTCAGAGCACATTTCTGGCGAACATTCCTCTGCTTCAGACGCGTCCCCGAGCATCTCCTAAGGTAGAAACCCGGATTTCCCTTCTCTTCCTTCTTGTTTCTTATTTCCGGACGCCCACATTATGTCTGAGAACTCTTCGAGTTGAACCCCTCCGAATCGCGATTTGGGTAAAGGACAAATGACCGATGACCTTCCAAACTCCCGAGAGGCACCTTTGATCCTCTCATCGAGCTCTGAAACCTTCCCGGACAGTAGCGAGCTCTTGGGGTCAGTTCGCTCTGACTCCAGCGAGCAAGCTACTAGTTCCGGTGAGGAATCGCCCCTCCGCGAACTCTGGGATTACTCAGAGCGAGCTCACGGAGGAGCTGCGACCCCCATTGAGGAGGAGGCCGCCGAGGTTGGGGCCCGGGAGGAGGTCACCGAGGTTGGGCCTGGCGACCTTGCTGGCAAGCTGGCCCGCGAGGTCGACAAAGAGGTTGGCGAGGATATGGGGACGGAGGTCACTTATGAATACCTCCGTTTCATCGACTTTCCCTTTCCTAAGCTCCCTGAACATCAAGTCTCTGCCGAGGTCGTGAATGAGTTCGACTGGGGTGAATATGTGAGAACTCACGGGGCGAGCTTCCCCCTACCCCGGCGAGCTCCGATTCGAAAAGCCGCTGGCAAGTCTGATCTTAAGGCCAACGGGGTGGAGAGCATCATGAGCGAGTTCGCCCTTCCGGATATTCGGAGGCGGTTCCATATCCCACTGGACATTTTTATGTATCCTGTTGAGGAGAAAGAGCGAGCCGACCTCCCCCCTGCCGTGCTTACAGCCATGAATTATCACACCTTGAAGACTGGGCTCACCCTTCCCCTCCACCCTATAATCGGGCAGTTTTTGGCGGACATGGGCCTCGCCATTACCCAACTCACTCCGAATGCATGGAGCAATTTATTGGCTGCCCTGACCGTCTTTGGCCTCGAGGGCTATGAAAATCGGCTGAGCACGGCGGAGATCAACGAGCTCTTCATCGTGATCGGACAAGTGAGGGAGGGGAAGGGATATTATTCTTTCCAAGCTCGCCCGGGGGGGCAAATTTTTAGGCGACCTCCCCAATAAAATCCGGGATTGGAAGGAGCAGTTCTTCTTTATCGGGGGGGATTGGCGAGCTTTTGATGGTCGCGGAGGGTGCATTCCCACCCCCGAGACCTACGGGGAGGCGAGCTGTAGGTGGCGTACCTTAGTGTGTGTGCGTCGGATTAGATTACTGATCTAATCTATCTTTTTGCAGGTTTGAAGCGCCACAAGTCGAGTCGTGGGAAACCGGAAGTCTAGATTGGTTTCGAGTTTGTGCGGACGGTGTGTTGCTTGCGGGAGAAAAAGGATCGTGAGATCGAACACCTGTGCCAACACCACTGCCGCAGGCTCGCCGGCCTCATCACTTCACCACACCACCTCGTTGCTCAAGGTTTTACACTTTTCCATTTTGAAGTTCTGCCAGCTCGCTACCCCGTATAGTGAGGTCGCCTGACCTACTTGATCATTTTGTGCAGGTGCAGGTCCTACTGCCGAGCTTCCGCCCATTGAAGTTCCTGAGGCCTACCATTTCCTAGCTCGACAGCTTAGGATGGGTAAACCTCGCCCGGGGAGAGAAGGCATCCCCTCCGGGGCGGTCCTGGATGCCACGAAAAAGCTCGAGCTCGCCAAGGCCGCTGATAAGGCCAGGGGTTCGGGCTCACAAAGGACCTCGGCGCCTCCCTAGGCGAAAGAGAAGGTTGCTGTTGCCAAGAGGGGAGCGGGCCGAGGTTTGGATTCTGAACGGGGTGCCCAATCCCCTCCACCTCAGCAGACGAGGCGAGCTCTCCACCACGGGGATGGCTCGCGGGTGGGCGAGGAAGAGACCCGCCCCGCCAAACGAGCTAGGGCCGAGGGCGGTTCCGGATCAACCCCAGCGGGGTCAGGGCGAGCTCTCACTCTCCAATCTTCTCAGGCGCCCCCAACTCCTCAGAGTGCGCCCTCGCCACCACCCTACGGGGTCCCTATTCGGGATGATACCCTGCTCGAGCTCAATCCCGATAGGTTTGGGTAAGTGGGCGACCTCTTTTGAAGTTGGAAGCCTTTGCAATTTCTATAATTTTTGCTAACTGATTTGAGTATTGTGTAGGTACACTCCCGCCGAGTTCCCGTAGCGACCTGAATCTCTCCACATCGCCGAGCGGTGTAGGGCCCTGAGCTCGTCGAGGGACCTTCCTGATGGGGCGGCTCGCTGGGTTTTCACTGAGGCCCCCAAATACCTCTCCGCCTCGGAGCTCGGCATGATCGAGAGGCAGAAGCCTGCCGACAAGGCGAGGTTGGCGTTGCACTATGCCTGTGCGGCAATGGCGGCGGCCCAGCTCGTCAGTGATGATATCGCCGCCTCTGATAGAGCTCGCCATGATACAAAGAAGGCGCTCACTAAGGTGGGCGACGAGCGGAAGAAGGCCCTCGAGGAGCTCGCGAGGGCGGAGACCAAAGCCAAGGCCTCGCTGGAGGCGGAGCGGCTTGCAATCCAAAAGGCAGAAAAACTCCAAACCGACCTCCGCCGACAACAGGCCGAACTGGAAGAAGCTCGCCGGACACTTGCTGCTCGGGAAGAGGAGCTCGTCTTGACCCGGGTTGAGGTAGGGCTCCTCCGTGATCAGAGCCGAGAGAACTCAGAAGAGTGCCGCAAGCTGCGAGAAAAAGTCACCGCTAAGGCCTTGGAGATCGCCGAGCTCAGGGGCCGTTCCGACGCCGCCATCACGCCCGAGGCGCTTGAGCTCACTGAGGTGGTCGCAACCGACAAGGGCTTCGTGCTCTGCTTTGCCGAGGTAATCCGCTCCTTCCAATGGGCGCGGATTAATAATGACAGTGAGTGGGAAGCCCTCGTCAGCGAGTTCGAGGATTGCCTGGAGAAGTCTTCGATCCCCCCCGGCACTGAGCTGAACATTGGAGACCTCGTGAGCTATGGGATCAATCTTGACGCTGCTCGTCAAAAATTCAACATTATCCAGACGAAGCAGGTCTTGACTGCTGATCTCGCCCAAGAGACTGAAGGTGCCGAGGAGGATGTTGGAGGCGAGGCCCCGCCGACAATGGAGCAGATACAGGAGGTCTGTGGGGATGCGATGATAAACATCAGCGAGCTCGGCACAAGCGGACTCTCGGGGAACATCACTTCTGATGTCGAGCTTGCCATGCCCATCCGCCAGGTCGCCCCTACTCCAGAGGTCACCGACCCCGAGTCCTAGGCCCTCTTTATTATTGCTTTCTTAGTTTAGTCTTTATTTTCCAAGTTTCGGTAGGTCGTCGGGTTGCGGAGCTCGCCCAGAAGGAGCTCCATTTTTGTAGCTTTACTTTTCATCCAAGTAGATTCAGCTCGCCGGGCACATGCAGCTCGCCCAGAAGGAGCTTTTTGTAGTTCAAAGACGGCCAGCTGGTCGGCCTTTGTGGCCAGCACCACTACTCATACTTAGGATTTTTTCAAGTATATTTTTGGCTTGAAAATCTCTTAAGTATCCTTTTGAATATAAGCCGAGCATTTTTTGTCCAACTCTTTTCCTTTATGTATTTACGCTTTTACGTTATAATTTTTTAAAATAGCTCGTTTTTGTTTATTTTTCTGGTACACAATTGTTCGTCTTATTCTACTTTGAGAAGCGAATCGTTCGTTTTACGTCACTTACGACTACGAATTGTACCTCTGTTTTGAGAGTGCGTATTCTTCGTCTTACGCCACTTAGGGCCGCGAATCGTTCGTCTTAGACCACTTAGGGCGGCGAACTGCACTTCGATTGATTCACGTTGGGCCATTGGGTTTCATGAACCTTGCCTTAGACGTTTCTTCGTCTTTTTCGCGAATTTTTCTAACTTATGGCAGTAGGTGCTTAGCAACCCTTTAAGAAGAGTACCTTCGCGACCTTGGGCACTTTGGCCTTTGCCTTCGAGCTATTTAATTACAACGCTTGGGACCTTGGTCCTTGCGCATTGCGGATTTTTGAGCATGTGGGCGAGCTAGGTTTGGCGAGCTACCAGGAGCAGTGGGCGACCTGGTGCAGCTCGCCTGGTTGGAGAGCTGCACAGGTCCAAACACTTGGGAATTTTTCTGAATTTTTACAGCAACGTAATTTACATCGGTTGCCATCTATATTTCTGATGCAAACCTTCGACTAGTCTATTACAGGATTCTAGTCTATTGGTAGAACTTTTTTAGATGTGCCGAGCTCCAGGTGTATGACGAAGCTTTGCCTTCTGCGTCTTCTAGATCATAGGTACCGTTCGGCCAGGCTGCGGTGACCCGGAATGGTTCTTCCCAGTTTGAACCGAAAACACCTGGTGGGGCCATCAATTTCTTTTTTAACACCAGGTCTCCGACCTTGAACTTTCGGTCTCGGACCTGAGAGTTGTAATATTTTTCCGCTCTGCGCTTGTAGGTGGCGTTTTTCATTTCTGACGAAGCTCTGGTCTCTTCGATCAGATCTTTTTCTACTGCCAAGGCTTCATCATTCTTTTCTTCATCATACCCCACCACCTTCCAAGTCTTGTTCTGGACTTCTACCGGGACTACGGCTTCAGTCCCGAAGGCTAAGGCAAACGGGGTCTCCCTGGTGCTGGCCCTATAGGAAGTTCTATAGGACCACAGGACCTCCGGGAGTTCGTCTGCCCAGCTCCCCTTCTTTTCTTCGAGGCGGAGCTTCAAAATGTGTTTCAGGATCTTGTTCATCGCCTCGACTTGGCCGTTCGACTGGGGGTGATACGGAGTTGAGTAGTGCTTCTTGATGTTCCATGAACTGCAGAAGTCCCTCTACTTCTGTCCGTCGAACTGCCTTCCATTATCAGTGATGACCGACTGCGGGAGTCCAAACCTGCAGATCAGGTTTTTCCAAATGAAGCCGATCATCCTTTCTTGGGTTATGGTTGTGAGAGCTTCGACCTCAGCCCACTTAGTGTAGTAGTCTACTGCTACGATAACAAACTTTACACCGCCTCTGCCAGGTGGAAATGTGCCGATCAAGTCGATACCCCATTTCCCGAAAGGCCATGGGCTGAAAACCGACTTAAGCTGGTTGGCTGGGGAGTGGATGTTAGGTGCGAAAAGTTGGCACTTTCGGCACCTTCGAGCGAAGCTGATGGCATCTTTGCGAAGAGTGGGCCAGTAGTAGCCCTGTCTGATCGTTTTATATGCCAATGCTTGCCCCCCAGCGTGACTCCCGCAAATCCCTTCGTGAATTTCTTCTAACACTTCGGACCCCTGCTTCCTAGTTAGGCATTTGAGTAGGGGTAGAGAGAATCCACGTTTATAGAGTTGGCCATTCAGCAGCGTATATCTGGCAGCTTGCTTTACTAGCCAGCTAGCTTCCCAGGTGTCCACGGGGGTTGTTCCGTCTGTTAAGTATTTTTTGGATTGGAGTGCACCAATCTTCACCACCTTCACTGTCCTCCTGCCCCCAACTCGAGGTTTGGTTTACTTTGTAGTCGAACTTCGAGGGGTTTTTCAGTGTGGTGATCACAACCTCCGTGAACTCGGCTTCGCCATTGCTGGTAGCTAGCCGGGCTAGGGCGTCTGCTTGTGTGTTTTCTAGCAGCGGTATCTGATTGATGTAGACCTGCGTAAACATCGAGATCAAATGTGCGGCTATCTTTTGGTAGGTCATCATCTGCTGGTCTTTTGCCTCATATTCCCCCCGGACTTGGGATATTATTAGCTGGGAATCTCCAAAAACTTGAAGATTGGTTGCCTCCACAGCTAATGATAGCCTAAGTCCTGCTATCAATGCTTCATACTCCGCCTCATTGTTGATTGCTCGAAAGTCGAACCGAATTGCGGAGGTGAAGACTTGTCTGTCTGGGCTGATCAGGACCACGTCGGTGCCTGCTGCCATTCTAGTTGATGATCCGTCCACGTAGAGATGCCACGGAGCTATACGCCCCCTCGTCGGATCTTGTGGGAAAGTTAGCTCGACGATGAAGTCGGCAAGTGCTTATCCCTTGATCGCTGTTCGGGGTGCTTAGGTTATACCGTATTGGCTGATCTCCAGTGACCATTTCAGCAGGCATCCGACAGTGTCTGGGCGCTGTAGTATTTGACGCAGTGGGAACGTTGTCAGCACCTCTACTGGATGGTCAAAGAAGTAAGGCCTCAATTTTCTAACACTCATCACCAGTGCATAAGCCAGCTTCTCTGTTGGGGTGTACCGCAACTCAGCTTCATGTAAGACTTGGCTCACGTAGTACACTGGAAGGTATGTTTTCGCCTCTTCTCGGACCAGGACGGAGCTGATGGCCACCTCCGACCCGGCTAGGTACAGATACAGCTTCTCTCCAGGTATTGGCTTCGACAGAACCTGTTTATCTGCCAGGTATGTTTTGATATCTTCGAAAGCTCGTTGGCATTCATTTATCCAGACGAAGTGGTTTTTGAGGTGGAGCTTGTTGGCTTTGGCCGCCTCTTTGTACCTCCGTGTGTTTGCCTTAATTGCCTCGAAAAATGGACGATTTCGGTCACCGGACCTGGAGATGAATCTGTTCAGGGCTGCCATGCACCCTGTCAGCCTTTGAATTTTTTGGACGGAATCGGGTATACCCATCTGGATTATGCATTGGACCTGTGTTGGGTTGACCTCAATTCCCCGCTGGCTGACTAGGTGCCCCAGGAACTTCCCAGAGTGTACGCCGAAGCTGGTCTTTTTGGGGTTCAACTTCATGTTGTAGTGGCGCAGTATGTCGAAGGTCTGTTTCAGGTGGTCCTCCTTTCTCAAACTCTTGACAACTATGTCGTCCACGTACACCTCCATGGATTCGCCAATGTGTTGGTCAAACATTTTGTTCACTAATCTTTGGTAGGTAGCTCCGGTGTTGATGAGTCCGAACGGTATCCTTTCCCAGCAATACATGTTCTTGTTGGTGTAGAACGCCGTGTGTTCCTGGTCATCTGGGTGTAGAGCTATTTGGTGATAGCCCGCAAAAGCGTCCATGAATGTCATCATCTCATGGCCTGCGGTGCTTTCCACCAACTGGTCAATGTGGGGTCGTGGGAAGTTGTCCTTCGGGCATGCTTTGTTCAGGTACGTGAAGTCAATGCAGAGTCTCCATGTCCCATTGTATTTCTTCACCAGGACGGGGTTCGCGACCCACTGCGGACACAAAGCTTCCTTGATGAGCTTGTTGTCTAACAACTTCTCCACCTCAACTGTTAGAGCTGCGTACTTGTCTGGTCCATACTTTCTTCGCTTTTGGCATACGGGTCTCCTCGTCGGATCTATGTTAAGTCTGTGGCAAGCATGTTCCAACGGGATTCCCGTCATGTCTTCGTGAGACCGGACAAACACGTCCAGGTTGGTCATCAAGAAGAGCTCTATCCTCGATCGGTACGATTCAGGTAACTCAGAATCGATGAAAAGTTCTAAGTCCCTTTCCGGGTCCACCGGGAGTGTCGTCAACTCTTCCATGGGGGTTACTTTTCTCTTTTGACTTTTCCACCTCGGATCGCTGATGAACTCGTCCCACTCCCCTTGTGACATCTGCACGGGCTCGTGGCCTATGCGCGGCTCGAGGTCATCGGGTTGGCTTTCAGCTTGGGCGAGTTCGTCAGCTGTGAACACCTCCGATGGTCTGTCAGCTTGGGATGGTGTGGTGACTTGGGGAGTTGGGTCAACGTCCATTGGTGTTGGTTCTTGACCTCCCGCAGGTCCCGCACCTTGGGCCTCATCAGCTACCTCCATGGGAGTAGGCTGTTGTCCCTGCGCAGGTACCGACCCCCTGCGCAGGTCTCAACACTTGGGTTTCTTCCAAGTCCTCCATTGGTGTCAGTTGTGTGTCTTGCACAGGTCCAGTGCCTTGGTTGATTTCTGACAAATCGCCTACCTCCATCATCTCAGTTTCGACCGAGATGACGTCTAGGATGTTTGGCTCGTTTGCAGGAATCTGTACGTCCTCTTCGAGGATGTGGACTTGTGTAACAGACTTCTTGACCCGGCCATCTTTGATTTGGAGTAAACACTCTCGGGCCTTTTTCTGGTCACCTTTTATAGTTCCGGCACCTTTTGGAGTTGGGAATTTTAAACAGTAGTAGTAGGTCGAACACGCCGCTTTGAATTCATTAATAAACGGGTGGCCAAGGAACCCGTTGTAGGAGGACTGCTGGTCGACAACTAGGAAATCTATGAGCCTAGTCAGTCTCCTTTCGGGGTCCTCAGCCGATACAAGCTGGACGCTCAACCTAACACTACCTAGGGGGACGGTTACAGCTTCTCCGAACCCCACTATCCTAGCATTACTAGGTTCCAGATACGACTCAAAATCACCTAAGGCATCCAAGGTGGATTTGAAGAGAATGTTGGTGAATGCGCCGGTGTCCACAAGTAGCCTGTGAACTCAGACGTTCATGATGTTGGCGGTTATCACCAACGAGTCGTTGTGGGGCATCAGTACCCCCTCCAGGTCCGCTGAAGAAAATGTCAGCTCGTCAGCAAGCTGTGAGATGGACCTGGGGCCGGTGCTGCCTTCCTGGACTTGGTTTATGGCCCGGATTTCGGCCTTCCTCTTTCTCATGGATATGGAGGATCCCCCGTCCTGGAGACCTCCTACAGCTCCGATCTCCTCCTCAAGAACCAAGAGTTCCCGAGTAGGCTCCATGTTTTGCTGAGGTTGGGGAGGTGCCCTCCGTCTGTGATGGGGACCAGGTTGGTCTGCCTCCTCCTCATCGTCATCGGAGGTAGCCCTCCTCTCGAACCTCGGTCTCTTAGCTGGGGCCTTCTTCACGAACTCGGCCAATTTCCCCTCCTCATAAAATTTCCAGAGTTGCTTGAGGAGGTCTCGGCACTCGCTGGTGAAGTGGCCGATGGCCTGATGGTAGGCACAGAACTTATTGGGATTGAGCTTCGTGCGGTCCTGGCGGATTCGCCTTGGCTCCTCCAGCATGGCTTTGCCTTTGATGGCAGTGAAGACATGGTCGACGGAGACAGTGAGGATCTGGTTGAGCTTTTCTTTGAGCTCATCTCCCTCGCCAAAGGCCTTTAAGTTCCGGGGGGCTTTGTAGGCGCCCCCGGACTTCTTCCCATGGGGCTTCCTTTCCTCGTGGGTACCAACTTCTTTCAGTAGTGCCTCCTGCATAGCCACAAACACCCCCGCCTTGTGGCGGAATTCGCTATAAGTGTTGGGACATGCGAGGTGCATCTCCTTCCAGAGGTCGGTGCCCCTCCTGAGTCCGGCCATCGCTGCGACGACCTTGGTGTCCTCACTCACTGGCTCGCCTTCCAGCAGGATTTTGTCGAACCTTTCCAGGTATTGCTGGTCGGTCTCGCTCTCGCCTTGGTGGATGTTGGCGAGCCGGTGTTTCTGGGTAAGGTAAGATCCGAACCCAGAGAAGTGGGCCAGGAACTCCCGTGAGAGTTGGCCAAATGAGCAGATTGACCCCGGGGCGAGTGAAGAGAACCATCGGTGAGCTCGATCCCCTAGGGTCGCGGGAAGTTTCGGGACTGGGTGGAGTCAGTGGCGCCGACCAAAATCATGAAGTCCGCGTACTTGGCCAGGTGGACTTTCGGGTCCGATTCGCCTTCTTATGCGGACATCACCGGGAACTGAATTTTCTTCTGGACCAGTGCGCGGAGGATGGCGTGTGCCAATGGAGAGGTGGGGAGAGTCGTGGCGTCAGGTCCGCCAGACTTGGCTGCTACTTGTGCTTGTAGCATTTCAACGGCCTTTTTCAGTGAGGCCAGCTCGTCATCTCGGGTCACCTCGGGCGGAGGGTGCTCAAAGGTCGTGCGTCTCGTGGACGCACGTCCCCGAGGTGCCTCACTCTGGGTGACCTCTCAGTGGCGGGCTGGAATTGGCGTCCGCCGTGGGGGCCTAGTCGGTCGGTGGCGGGTCTCCTCAGCCTTTCGTGGGCTGATCTGCGTGGCTGCTGATCGGAGTCCTCATGGGACGCAGCTGGGGCCGCCGTACGCTCATTCTCTTTGAATCTTGGGCCCAGGCGACCTTGGAGGACTTCCCTCCTTTGTGATTGTGACTGGTGGGTGCCAGATGCCCCGGTGTAGGCGGACTCCCTTCCCGTGTAGGGAGCAGGACCCTCCTCCACCATTTTGGCCTTACCAGTCCTCTCCCTACGCTGGCGAGCCTGTGCCGAGCTCGCCTCCTGCTCGGTGGGGAGTACGATGTAGTCCCCTCTGGTTTGGGTGCCCTGAGTGGGCCTGGTCTGGTCCCTGGTTTCGGCGGCTGGAGCTCGCCTGGGTACTAGGGCGAGCTCGTCCTGCTGTCGCTGCTGCAACCTTTGTAAGGTTGCGATGGTGCGTTGGAGCTCGTCAGGATTGCTGACCAGGTCCCTCAGAGCGGGGGCCAAGTCCTCCTGGGTCACCGCAACTCGCGGGGGTCGCGGAGCTGTGGTGCTCTTCTGGGGAGGTGGTTGTGAGGTCTCCACCACCTGGCGTGAGGTCTCCACCTCGGCCTGGTTTTGATCACCCCCTTTAGACCTTCCCGCAGCGGCGGAGGCCTGTCCCTTGGCGGCTCGAGTGTTAGCCATTTTTGGGTTTTGGAGGGGGTAGCTTGCTGCAGGTCACCGAGATGGAGGGAGGTCGCCGGAGTGGTGGAGGTCGCCGGTGTGGTGGTCGTCCAGCTTAGGTGGAGCTGTGCAAGTTTTCGTCTAACCTCGCGTGTGATGAATTATCCGAAGTTCGGTTTATTCGTGTGCACGCGCGCATTTGAAAACTTGTTCCGGGCCAATTTTGTGAAATCCAAAAACTCGGGTTTTTGTCCGGAAATCTGGGTTCTTCGTTCAAGGGATGAAGGTGTATGTGTATCTTCAAGTGTTCTTGAGTTTTATCAAGAACACCTTCAAATCTTCAAATCTTCAAGCAAACTCTAATGTTTCGTTCGTGAGATTTTAATTTTTCAGGTTCGAGGACCCTTCTTCTAGCGCCAAATTGTTGATAGAATTTGTTAATCGTGTTCGTTTATGTGGCTTTACGACGGATTAATTCTACCAAACAATAATCTTATGATTTTATGTTCTTGGGGAGGGAGAGTAGAGAGTTTAGAGAGAGAAATATCGCAATGAAGATTGTATTGATTGTGTGAAATGTGATAATTGTCTGAATAGTACAAGAGAGGTCTTATTTATAGGTGTGCGAGTGTGAGACGGCACCTTATGAGCCTATGTGGCTTCCGGTGTCGACGAGGGTTCCTCACCCTCGTCTTGATCTCTCACACTGCTTCACCCTATCACGCCTCGTCCTACTACTATGCCTTAGACTAGATGGGCCTCATTAAAAACCTCGCCGTAAACCAACCTTGTGGATAAACCAGACGGAGGGAAAAAGAGTGCGCCACCGGGGCTCTACTGACAAGGGGCGAGCTCCCAAGCCTTGACCAGATTCCAGAGTATTGCACAGTGATGTACCACAGTCGGGCGAGCTCTGGTCCTTCCACAGACGGGCGAGCTCTGATCCTTCCACAGACGGGCGAGCTCTGGACCTTCTCCAGCTCGGATAGGCTCTGGAGACCTGGTAAACCTTGGGGATTATTTTTCTGAAACCGACGTATTAGTTCGCCATATCAACAATTCATATCATCAACATACTCTAAGATGATACAAAATTCATTTAATAATTTTTTTATTAATACGCAATAAAATTAAATTTGCACCCAATTAAATGGCGACACGTGTACAAATAATTAAATATCAAATAAATGTTGTTATTTTAATTTTGAGAATTTAATTAAATTAATTCTCCAATTAAATAGTTAAAATTGGTATTTAATACACACGTTATAAGCCCGAGTTTCCCGGTACTCGTACATACTGACAAATAGAGTTGAAAACTTCCTAATTTATCGAGATCATATGATATCTCATTAATAAAGGAAAAAATCAAATCAAATTAGGACAAATCTGGATGGTTGACTAAATATGCAAGAAAATCAGCATCAACCAATCAGAGTCCGCCACGTGTCAAGTCAATAAAGGAAAATCTTCATTCCCTCACCTATAAATAGAGACCTTCATTCACTCATTCCAAACATTCAGAGACATATTGAAGAGCGATTCAGAAGCATTCAAGGCACGAACAAGCTTGGAGCTATGACAAATCCAAAAATCTCGGCAACCGGACTTGAAGATTCGAAGATTCAAAGGCTATCTTCGAAGCGTTCTTCGACAAATCCAAAGCGTTCTTCATCAAAAGCAAGCAAAAACATCCTCGGATCCAGGAGCAAGGGGCTAAATCCCTCCGATCGAGTGTTTCTCCTCGAAGAAGTTCTTGAAGATTCAAAGGCTATCTTCAAAGCCGTTCTTCGCCGTCTTTAACGGTTCTTCATCAAATACATCCCTCGATCAGAAAAAAGGAGCTCAATCCCTCTGATAAGACGTTTCTCATCCAAGAACACATCGAAGACAACAAGTGTTCACCACCGTCTTCAAAGCGTTCTTCATCAAGTTCATCCATAAACACACTCCGATCAGAGATCAAGGTCTAATGCCTCTCCGCTCCAGTGTTCCAAATCAAATCAAGACTTGAAGATTCGAAGATCGTTCTTCACCAAATCTGAAGCGTTCTTCACCAAAATCTTCCAAAGACCAACGCTCGACCCAAAACAAGACGACCCGTCCTTGGATAAGCGTTATCAATTCAAAGTCCAATCAAAATCATACCAAAGCCGAGTCAAAGTTGAAGGAGAATCAGATGACAAGTTAGAGAGAAGAATCTGAAATTCAAGAAATAAATTGTATATCATTTCAAGTGTTAATAAAATTTATTATTACACAATAATTGTTATAACAAACTTCATTACACACACACACACACACACATATATATATATATATTCCTTCTTCAGAAGGAATTCACTAAGTCAATTGTATTACATTTGATCTAATTGTTTTAAAAATACAATAATCTTTGCAGTTTTATGATATACATACTGCGATTTTCATAATATCACATCAAAATTAATAGTGGGTCTCTGCGTAAAACCCTTAAACTATTAATATCGCTTTATATCTCTCTACCTTATTATTGAATTTGGTCCACATGGATTACATATTTTGATTTTGGTCCTATAAGTTTGAGAATATTTTGATTTTAGTCCTTTTACAAACTTACAGGACCAAAATCAAATTTAATTTTGGTCATGTAATTTTGTTAAATGATCAAAATTAAAATATTTTTAAACTTATAGGACCAAAATAAAAATGTGTAATCTAAATGACCAAATTCAAAATGAAGCAAAGTTATAGGGCTTATAAATCTTTAATCCCTTATTATTAATATGATGTTATTATGTATATATATATATATATAATTAATAAGAAAAGTATGTGTGCTCTCTTAAAAAAATATAAAATTATATATAAGAGACTCTTATCTGAAACGTCTCATTTATTTTTTTATTTTCGTATGCTGGTGATTTGGGTAAAAATTGCATAAATTTATAGTACTTTTATTATTTATATTGATTGTAATTTTATGCTTTTATGACTCAGAGGGTGTTCGGTTGGGAACTTTTGGATGTGAATAATGATAATTAAAGTCATAGTGTGTTTGAAATGACTTTACTATGACTTTGATTAAAAAAAAACTAAATAATCTACCATAGTTCAACTATTTGAAAGATGACTTTCATTCCATACCATTTTCATTCCTATTATCTTTCCATTCTTTAGTATTATATCGAACATCCTCAATTTTGATCAATTATGCTTAAAATGAGAAAATGTAGCCCAACAAATTTTTTAATTAGTCTGTGAATTAGAGAATTGGTCTATGAAATTAGTTCATGTCCCAATTTTAAGTGAGGAGCTAAATCAATGAGAAAAATCAGGCCATATGATTAGAAATAGAGGAACCACTTTATTACTTTGAGAAAGAAATGAAATAATACAACTCTTTGTATATTTCTTTTATTTCCAGAGAGGCAAGAAAAAGCTACCGCCTAACCACCGGAAATTCTTACCTATTAAAATCGCCTGAAGTCGGAATCCATCGAAGTCATTTCCACCGCACCTGGAATTTACTGCCGCCGGTAGAGAATTTTGTCCGTGGAGGCTACTACAACTGTCATCTTTCCAAGCCATGCTGTCACCAAAATCGCAGCCACTCTACTCACAGTCGCCGCTGCCGTTCTGTTTCCACGAAATCGGCGCTCAAGCACACATAAATGACCAGCGGCTCTAACTACGGCGGCGGTAAGTAATCTTCAAGACAACGATGATGAAGCAGCTCATTTCAACTCTCTCTTCTCTAATTTTACGTCATATAGGTGTTCAACGTATACGGGGGAAATCGGCTGATTTTCACTGAACAATCGGCGGCTGTCTACAACACAGTGTTCAACGTCCTTAAGCTGCTCGATTCAAATTTGGTTAGTACTCTTGCAAATATCAGAATATTTTGCCCTGTTGGGGGGATCGAATTTTTGGGAGATTTTGTGTAATTGCTTTATATTTTAACTCACTTTGATATTGTGATCCTGTGTGTATTTTTGAAGAAAATGAATCTGGTGCAGAGCATTGTTTTCCATAAAACTGTGTTAACCATATATTTCTAAATATTGGCTCTTTTTTCTTTGAAAAGAAAAAAAAAGAAGAGGAGGATTGGCTCTAACAAAAACGAAGTATTATTGTTCTAAAGCAGATCCACTGCTGATGGATACCTTTCAATGCTTTGTGAAAATTTTGTTTCTTCCCCACCTTAAAAAAAGGGTATTCATATTTAATTCCAAATTCATAAAAAACCATTTCATTTGAAGTTATGGATTTATATAGTAGAAGGGGACAGATGCTATGAAGGATTATTAATATACTCTCTTGGCACATACGGTTAGAATGGGATAATAGAAATTTCGAGATATTAAGGAATTTAAGGATAACATCTGGGGCAGGTTAAAATATGGAGCAGTTTGTGTATCAATTCTAGAGATATTAAGGATTTTCTTGCGAACAATGTTGGTATAGATTAATACTATCTGTCTCCTTTTTTATTAATTGGTGGTTTTAGTAATAAAATTCTATCTGTCCCTCCTATCCCTTCTTCTGTCTGTCCTTTATTGATACTCCTCCCGTCCCGCTATAAGTTGCTCGTTGTTTTGGGCACACGAATTAAGGTAAAAGTAAAAAAATATAAGTGATGTGATAGAAAAAGTGAAAAAGTATAAGTGATGTGATAGAAAAAGTGAAAAAGTATAAGTGATGTGATAGAAAAAGTAAAAAAATATAAGTGATGTGATGAAGAAAAGTGAAAAAATAATGAAAATAGTGTAAAAAGTAGTGAAAATAATAATAAAAAAGTGAATAATAGTTTCCAAAATAGGTAAAAAAACAATGAGCAACATATAGTGGGACGGACGAAAATGGCAACATGAGCAACTTAAGTGGGACGGAGGGAGTAAAAATCTTGGTTGTTCCACCTTGTATTAATATTGAAGTTGAGATTTATTATTGAATTATGAAACTGAGATTATATATAGGAACTTTATATATCAATTGGTGTGACAGGTTTTGATCAACTTTCTTATAATAAACTCTTGCGTAAACCGATTGAATTGCACATATTTTTTTGTTATTTGGGGGTGAACCGGAGTTATTAAATTTTGTAGCAAACCTGTACCATGAGGAAACTTTATGAATTAGCGGTTTTTGTCTAAATTGTTCTTATATGCAAATCAATCTGCACAATTTATTTGTCCAGCATTTTGCTAGTTGATTCAATCTTTTGATGGTCCATCGATGAGTCCATTCCGAGCTTTTATGTTAAAGTGAATCACTAAATTTTCAATTTCATGCATGTCATTAAGAATTTATGACAACTTTGAGTGTTGCTGTTTTGTTTGGGGTTGAGTTGCAGCAAAAGCAGTTTGTGCATAATTATATTTGAGTTTTTGAAAGTTACATAGCTTATGGTGTTATAAGGTGTTACATTTGTGCAGTTTGTGCACTTCGTTTGAGTTTGTCAGTGCTGAGTTATTTAAAAATTAATTATGAGCTGAACTAATATCCCTTTAGTTTTAAGCATAAGGTGGAAACTCAAAGATTTTGGGGAATTGGAAACTTGTTGCTTGATTGTGTTGGAACAACAGAAGAGATAAAAATTGATGTGAAAATATTATAAAGAAAAAGAAAAAAGATGAAGGTTGTTGCAGGAGATTTAAAGATGAACTTATCAAAAGAACCAAAAATTTACTTTGAGGGGTTGGGATAAAATTCATTGTTGCTTCTTAGTAATTGTTGAAACTCATCTATGTAGTCAGGATAATCTCTGGAGATACAGAAGAAAGCTGAAAGAGCAGAAGCTCTGTTTGAATGCTAATGCTTATCAGCAATTTGGTAATTTGAATCTCAATAATTTCTATTTCTCTCGTGATATTTTCAAGGATGATAACCTTACATAATTGTGCCATTTCTCTTCTTCTTCTTTTTTCCTTTTATGAGCCACCCCTGCGGCTCAGCGCTATTTGGTGGTAGAGGCTAATGGTGGTCTAAAACAACGAAGATCATCGGTACACTCTTTTTAATTCTTATTGTTGATTATCTTATATAATATCATTAAACATGCTTATGCTTATGTGAACAATTTCATGCTACCATTTGTTAAAGTTGTTTTTAAGATGCATGCTTGATCAATTATAAAGCTTTGAGATTCTCTTCAACCATAAGGAATCTTGCAAAAAAGATTTCCTCGCCATGACTATGGTGGGGCGTCTGGTGGTCATGACAAACAAATGGGGTGGTGCATTTGTGTTGACTGTTGATAAATAGATGGAAGGCATGTGTATATAATTAGGGATGTAAACGAGCCGAGCCAAACCGAACCGAATACTATCAAGCTCGAGCTCGGCTTGTTTGCTCAGTCATAGGCTTGAGTTCGGTTCGAACTTTAATAACTGAGATCGAGCTCAGCTCGTGTATAAAATTTTAAGCTCGCGAATAGCTCGAGCTTGAGCTCGGTTCGTGAAATATTTGTTAACTAAATAAACTAGTTAGCTCGAGTTCGGCTCGAAAAAAGGCTCGTTTGCTTAGTTCGAGCTCGGTTAAAAAAAAAATAGTTTGCATAGTTCGAGATCGGCTCGAAAAAAAGCTCGTTTCCATAGTTCGAGCTCGGCTCGTAAAATTTAACAAACAAACTCAAACGAATATTTTTCAAACCGAGACTCGAATAGTTTGCGAACGGCTTGACTCATTTATATCCCTATGTATATGGATATAAAAATAATTAACTTATTTGGCTAGCGTAATATTTGAATAAAACCCCTAGCCTAAAATTATTAATAAAATTTAGGCCCTACTTTTCAATAGCAAATAAGCCCTTTATTATTTTAAAACAAAAATATTAGTCTACACAAAAAGAGAAGCTGCTAGATCTTTTTAAGATGAGGCAGATGAATGAACCTATTATTTTAATAGCTGGTGGGCTTATTTTACTTAAAATGTTCATGGGTTTGTTTTGGTTTAAGTTGTTGTTGGGCCAAATTGTTCATTATTAACTTATTGGCCCAAACAACAAAAATGATGCCTTACCACTCTACCAATACAAAAAGTCAACAATTCAAACGAATATGCTGGTAGTCCTTTTGCCCATTTGCATCAGGTATTTTTAGATTGAGCTTGTTTTAAATATGTTTTCAGTTCAATAAAATTAATAAATATATTAAAAGGGGTTACATAGATAATAGCCTGAGGTTATTTTGAATATATCCAAAACAAACAATTAATCGATGATTTAGTTTACCATTTGAGTAACTAATTGAGAATAATCGGTATATCTTAAAAAGCTAAATATATTGATTTTAACACAACATTCGCCCATTGACACAAAAGAATTAATTCGTACAAAGAAACTCACCTCAAAAATAGGAGCCCAGAAAATAAAACTTGTATTATTAAAGTGCAATCCTCAAATCATCGAGCAATAACCAAAAATGTATTTATTAAAACTCTAGTTGCATGAAGTTGCTTAACTATTCAATTTATTTATTTGATATTACAAATTAATTAATTAATTGAGATTAAAAAACCTCTTTTGAGAAAATTCAAATGAAAATGCACATATTCCTTACTCATATTCATATAATTTTATGGCTCATCTAGTCCTTATATTATTATCACTTTTTACTAAAATTTATTATCAATTTTTTTAAAAAATGATATTATTTTTGTTAAAAATAACTATCACTTATGTTTTATAAATATTCTGTCACTTTTTTTTTTCTTTCTATTGATCTCATATAATGAGATGGTATGCACAAATTCTTCTGTTAAAAGTTTATCTTTTAACATGTAATTCGGTGTGTTTCATTTCGTAGGAATAGAAGAAGAGAGAGGAGGAAGTAGTTACATAATCATGTCACACTGCAAAAATATTAAATGGAGTCGCAATAGAAAAAAACTAATCCCATACATTTAGTTTTGAATCTCAATTCGCACATTAGGGAAATACTTATTTATTTATATTTAACATAATTATAAAAGTTATTAAAAATCAACTTAGCATATTAGGGAAACTACTTCTGTCCCAGGAAAGTTTAGGAGAATCTTTAGTACATATTTTTCTTAAATGTGTAATAAATAAAATATGGATGACGAAGATTGTGTTTGTGAGGTGGAAATTTATAAGATGAAAATTGTGAGAAATATTTTTATTTTAGAAATATTAAAATTTTTGCATAACAAATTAGAAATTAAAATATGCAATATTTTCAGGGACATACTCCCTCCGTCCCAAAACTACTTTCACACTTTCCTTATTTGGACGTCCCAACTTTTCTTTCATACACCAAAAAAGGAAATTTTTCTCTCTCACAAAAGTCAACAAAATACACTTTTTCTTATTTTATTATTTAACTTTACACTCACATATTTACTTTTCCTTAGTTCGCGTGCTCGGAACTACTATGAAAGTAGTTCCGGGACGGAGGTAGTAATATATATATCAATTGTTTTTCTTTTACGTTTTACTCTCTGTAATTTTAATGAATTCACTAAAGTTTTTTCATAAATTATTAGAATAAGAATTAGTATTTAAAAAATATATTATAAGCTATAAAATACCTTTTAAAAAAAATAAAAAATCAAATTGGTAAGATCGCAATTCTATATATTAAGAGTAAGTCTCTTGTGCACCAAGTGCGTAGTGCAACTTAAGTGTATTTTTAAAAGTTTATACAAAATGCTAGCTACTGAAAAGTTACACAAGTTATTATTAAAATTTGTATTTTTAAAAATATATTTTTTTAGTTTTAATACGTGTGATTGTTCAGTAATAATTGGTGTAACTTTTTAAAAATACATTTGGGTTGCACAGTGCTCACAAGTGTAAGAGAGATATTAAAAGTTAAATTGGAAAGATATATAGTATGTGGTATGTTGCATACCACGTACTGTGTTTCCTTTATCCACAACTATATTTAGTAATATAATTAAACATGCTTGCCCAACTTATTTTAGTTAAGATTACACATATGTTGTTACCTAATCTTTCACCCAACTTGTAATATAAATTGGTGCATATAGGATCATTAGATATTCACAAGCTAATAAATTTCATTTTGTTCCCTTAGGAACCATTAACTCTTTCTCAAAAGAAAAACAAATTAAGGCGATGAACTTCTTAGTAATCATGATGCTTTTTGTCCTCATTGGTGGCAGTCACGCTGATGATGTTATAAACTTCTTCCTCTTAGAAGGATAGAGCAACATGGCTGGAAGGGGTACCCTCACAGACCCTTGCGGTGAGTGCTGGCCTAATGAGGACATTCTCCAGTTCATTGTAAATGACACTAGGGAGATAGGTCACGATCCTTTGCAAAAGGACGTCGACGACAAATTAAAGGCTTAGTTCAATGAAGTAGGACCCAAGATGCCTTTTGCCAATAGGTTTCTAATTAAAGACGAATACTGGTTTTGGGTGGATAGGTTTGGTTCCTTGCATAGTAGAAGCTACATCTATTCCTTAGTGGAGCAAGTGAATGTCGTCGTACAACCGATTGATAAATCGCACAGAGGACGTGATGCGCTCTAGTGTCATCAGAGCACTATTGTGGTATCAAGGCGAAGCGGATAATGGAACTCCACATGCCAAGCTCTATAAGACCAACTTCCAGCAATTCATAAATGATGTTTGCCGTGATTTGGAGTCACCTTTATTATCCATTATTAATGCAAACAAAAGTGACTCCAAATCACAGCGAACATCGTTTATGAATTGCTGGAAGTTGGTCTTATAGAGCTCGACATTTGGAGCTTTGCTATCCGCTTTGTCTTGATACCACAACATTGCTCTGATAACACCACTAGATTGCACTGCGTCCTCTGTGCGAGTTATCATCTGGTTGTACAATGACACTCCCTTGCTCCACTGAGCAATATATGTAGCTCCTATTACGCAATGAACCAAATATATCCGCCCAAAACCAGGACTCCTCTTTAATTAGAAGCCTATTTTGGAAGGGCATCCCTGACCCTACTTTATTGAACCGAGCCTTTGATTTGTCGTCGACATCCTTGTGCAAAGGATATTGACCTATCTCCCATGTGCCATTTACTGTAAACCAGAGAATTCCGCATTGGGCCAGTGATTAGTGTGAAGATTGTTCGAAATTATTATGTTTAAATGCTTATTTTGAGTTGATTTCTTGCAATTTGTTACACTTAATTGGGTAGTTGAGCTTAATTGTGAAATATTACTTGTTGTGCAATTTTATAAGATATTTGAGATGAGTTGATAAATTAAATTGTTAAATAATTATTTGAGCCCAATTAAATAATTGTGGCCCATTTAATTAAATTGCAAGGCCCAAGCCATGAGTTAGTAAAATTGGAAAGAAGTTGTGCAGATTATATCTTTGACTTTGAATTTTGTAGGATATCACGTGGCCCTCTATCCTCCACTCCATCCACTTCTACACAACCACCACTTGCACCTACCACATTTAAGCCATGAACCCAGAAGTTACAGCAGCAAAATTGATGAGAAAGAAGCCATGCCCAGCTGCCAAAGTCCGCCAATTGCTTCGCGAAGAAGGCTGCCGCATCGGAAATTGCAGACACTCGCCCTCACTGCCGGAATCCATGGCAGCTCCACCGTTGCCCTGCTTCACAATCGCCGGAATTTCTCGCAGCACACCCATGTCGGAATTCGGCGCCGGAAATCAGAAATGATACCTCCACCGTCCCCTGTTCTGCAACACATTACTCATTC
Source organism: Prunella vulgaris (assembly GCA_026898435.1). Lineage (NCBI taxonomy): Eukaryota > Viridiplantae > Streptophyta > Magnoliopsida > Lamiales > Lamiaceae > Prunella > Prunella vulgaris. Next base: position 436,566 of record JAPKLY010000187.1, read on the forward strand.
AGCCGCCGAAATCACAAACCCACTTCAAATTTCATCTCCATCTTGCCGAAATCAAACCAGACCAACAGTCGGAGCCACCGTCTGTGAAGAAGCCACAAAATTGCCGGAAGACATGGAAGCTTAGCCCACCTCTGTTCCGCCGGAAACTACACATCTCGATGCTGGAATTGAGCAACCGACACTTCTCGTCGTCGCCGGAATTGAGGGCAAAATTGGAAAGCAACTTACTGCTCTTGTCCGTTCATGAAATCGTGAATCATTGAAGAGAAGAAGTGCTACAGAGGTAATAACACTTATCATAATTTAGGTGCAACCCGTGTTTTTGATGTTGTCTCTGGCCCGTGCTTCATTTTTCAAATCGAACAACATAATTCGATGATTTATGCACGGGTTACATTTAATTGCACGACCCGTGCTACTGAAGAAACCGTGCTTGTGAATTTTATTTTTGTACGAGCACGGGTTAGGGGTAAAGCACGATCCGTGCTGAAAAATGCAAACCGATCAAGAGATGTCGAAGAATTATGCACGGATGAGACACTCTCACACGACCCGTGCTACTGAAGAAACCGTGTTGGAATAATTCTGAGAAATGATGTTGGGCTTTTTAAATTACTAAGGCCCAGTTGCAATTAGGTGAGGAATTCAGCTGGCCCATTTTATTATTGGTTTTATTTGTGAGCCTATATGTATTTAAGGGAGGAAGGGCACGAATCACAAGCATTCACAACACACGACAATTATCCAATTTTCTTGGAGAGAAAGTATCAGCCGTTTTTTACACACACTTTCACATAGTGTTAGGTGTTCTTAATTTTTCTTTATTTTTTCTTGCAAGATATTGGAGGATTTTATTTCAATCAAGTTGTAATCACTCTTTTTAGGTGAATTCTATCCTTTACTCTATCTATTTAGTTGATATTTAAATGTTTATGGAATTTTGCATGATCATTGTTATGAGTTTTTTTAATATTGTTATGGGCTAAGTTTATTTGTGCTTTGTGATTTTTGAAACCATGTGATTATTAAGTAGGTGTTGTTTATGAGTTTATTTGTGTATCTCTTGGATGATTTTCTAATTATGGGATTTTATTGAGTTATAATTGATTTTCTTGTTTAATATATGTGTGAATTTATGCTTGTAATATTACTAGGGTTGAGTGGGCTAAATTGGTGCATATTTGCGGTTTGAAAATTAATTATATGTTTTAATTGTGCCTCTTATGCATTCGAGAGAAGGTAAGTGGTAGTAGAACCCCCATAATTAGACACTTGAGCTTAAATTAGGAGGTGAAAAGTGAGGGAATTAGTAAAGTAGCCTTAGAACCGGGTTTGGGAACACCTCATTGAGAGGCTATATTACCCGAAGGGGAACGGTTTCTCTTCCTAGCATTTATTCTACCGAATTCATTGTGAATCTTGATTAATTGCCCCCAAACATCCAAGTAGAAACTTAGGTAATTCATAAACGGTGCCCTTAGTATCACTAGGTGGATAATTCCCTAAAGCATATCTTCTCTTATTTGAATTTCTTGAGTTAGTTGTTATCTTTTAATTGTTAAGTTCATTGTTATTTATTGCTTAGTTTAAAAATCCAAAAAGAATAGAAACCCTTGCTAGTGACTATATAAGCATGACAACACATAGGATTAAACTCCCATTGCACTAACACCTCCCATGGACGATACTACTTGGTCGTTTACTACCTTTGATACTACTACGATCCCTTACACTTGAGGGTGAATTAGCTAGTTGATTTTTTACTAGAAAATACGAACAAGTCAGCCAGCACTCATCGCAGGGTCTGTGACGCAGCCCCATCCAGCTATGTTGCTCTGTTCTCCTAAGAGAAAGAGGTTTATAACATCATCAGTGTGTCATCCACCAATTTATGTTACAAGTTGGGTGAAATGTAAGGTAACAACGTATACGCAATCTTAACTAAAATAAATAAGTTGGGCGAAATATGTTTAATTATATTACCAAATATGGTTGCTGACAAAGGAACACTGTCCGTGGTGTACAATATAGCATATGCTATATATCTTACCAATTTAACTTTTAATATATCTCTTACTCTTGTGTGCACTGTGCAATCCAAGTGTATTTTTAAAAAGTTACACCAATTATTACTGAAAAAAAATATTTTTTAAAAATACACATTTCAGTAATAACTCGTGTTACTTTTCAGTAGCTAGCATTTTGGGTAATTTTTAAAGATACACTTAAGTTGCACGATACACTTGGTGCACAAGAGACTTACTCTTAATATATAGAATTGCGATCTTATCAATTTGATTTTTTTAAAAGGTATTTTATAGCTTATAATATAGTTTTTTTTTTTTTAAATATTAATTCTTATGCTAATAACTTATGAAAAAGCTTTTTTGAATTCCTTAATATTACTGAGTGTAGGACGAAATAGAAATGCAATTGCTATTTATATTATATCCTGAAAATATTGCATTTTTTATTTCTAATTTGTCATTAAAAAATTTGGATATTTCTAAATTAAAAATATTTCTCACAGTCTCGATCTTATAATTTCTGTCTCACAAACACAATCTTCGACATAGTTGATGGTCCCGTTTATGCAGGACAAGAAGATGTGGGTTATAATCTCTATTTTTTTTTGCTTGACCGATCATTGCAGAACCATTATCATAGACTTCAAAAGGGAAGAGTGGAAGAACCTGAGCAGGGCTATTGCTGTAAAATATTGGTCCCTTCATCTTTGATTCGCTTATCTTCTCTTCTCACCATATATCTGGACTAGCCGCTATTAAAAAACAACGGACAACTACTTATAGAAATTATATGTGGACCATATTATTTACTCATAACAAATATCTCTTAAATAAATTAAACAATAAATATTAAAAAAAATCAGGAACATCATCTCCACAAATAGAAATTTAAACATGTAAGATAAAAAAAACCATCCAACTCAAATCCAAAAACATATAACATCAATTGAGCGTCCAATATCGGGCAAATTAAAAAATAAAATATGAAGAGAGAGATTGGAAAGTGAAAACAAGGGCATAAATGAGTGTGATCTTGCATAAACAAGGTGTACCTTAATAGTTATTGTAAATGTGCATTATTTCTAATAAATATTCACTACATTTTTTTGTAACATGGCAAATACAATTTTTTATATTAATTATTTAATCAGAATTTTATCAATTTTATTAGTTTGTTAATAGAAAGTTCTGATGATATAAAAAAAAAAAAGTCCATTTTAACAGATAAAAAGTAATTAAAAATCTATCACTATGTGTCTCATAAAAAGATTACCATTTACCAAAATACATTTGATAAGTTTAAAATTTTAATTTTAATTATAAATTCCCATTTGCTAATAAGTTCATGTTTGTATGTGTGGAGGAATATGTTTTAATGAATATATTTATTTGCTTTTTTTTTTACATATTTTTGGAATTTTTTAATTATTACACCAATAAAATTAAAAAAAACTAATAAATACAACTTTATAATTAACTTTGTGCTATATGTATATTATCTAATACATAAATAAAAAAAAAACATGATAATAAGTTATATAAATTTAAAATTGTGCATTGCACATACGAAAATACTAGTTTGTATGTAATACTCTATGGACTTATTTGGTTCGTAAGATAAAAATATCTATCCGCCAAAAATATGCATATTTTTTGCGGATAAATATTTTTATCTTACGAACCAAATGAGCTCTATATATATAGATTACATGCATCCTTAAACAAAAGGCTGAATTTAGTCCGTCAAAACTCTTATTATATGATTAGGTAAAACAGTTGTTTTATTGTATATTAACTCTAATATTTTAAAAGTTAAATTGGGATATTTAAAGTTATTTTTTTAGCTTATAAGTTAATGAATAAATTTTAAAATCTTACAATCGGTTGAAGCATTTTAAAATAACTTAAAACTATTAAATATTTTACAAATTATTTTAAAGAGCATATTATAAGTACAACAAAATAGGTAGTTAGGTATATGTCTCCCTAATTTTTAACGTATATGGATTATTGCAGTGTTTCTATTTAAGGGAATATGCAACAAAATAATTTAATATATTTTCGAAACCAAAACATACACTTACAAAAGACACCAGTTCTACTCAATAATAAGATCTAGCAGCCCTAGAATGTCCTCTATTTTGAGGTACTCTATTCTTCATTTTGAAAGATAGAGTTATCTATATGAAAAAAATTCTCTAACAACAACACTCTATATTATTATATTTTCTATTTTTTTTCCTTTTTCAATTATCTTAACCCATTTAAATAATTAATAATTTATGTAATTTATTATTAAATTATTAAATTAATTTTTTCAACTCAATTAAATGATATTGAGATAATTTTTTAAATAATTTTATATATTTAAAATTAAATTATGTTATATAAAATATTAGAAGATACATGCATCCATATAAAATAGGACAATCATAATCGTTTACAAATAATAAATTTGGAAATCTAATACTCCACTTTGGAAAATTCTTCCCACAAATGGTCGATAAGAGCATCTCGAAGTGCATAGTGAGCTGATTTATCTTTAATTTGACGATGACGTTTAAGAAATTGTTGAAATCGAACTCGTTCATCATGTGCAATTTCAACCTTTGGGACGGGTACTTCATGGTAATCTATAATAGGATTAAGTTATTTATGTTTTTTCATTACTTTATCTAATTCAAGTGTGTTATTGTTTTAATATGCATTTTAGAAAATTATTGTAATCTTTGTTAAAGTTGTGTAATATTTATTTTCCATGGGACATTATTTTTTAATTTAATGTTTAAAAAAAATAAAAAGAAAAGACATAATGTCTTTTCTTTTTGTAAAATGTGATATTTGTAAAAATAATTAATTTAATTTTTAATGAAGATTTCATGGTGTAATACATTATTTAATAAAATAATGAGTAAATAATGGAAGTAAAAAGAAAAGAAAAAAGAAAAAGAAAATGACAATATTGTAATTAAAATCATCCTCCAAAATAAAGATGGAGTACTCCAAATATAGAGGATTTTGGATGATCCTTCATCCTCCATATAATTTTTAAAATATTGTTGGAGAGGTGAAATACTCTAAATCCAAGAGTATCCTCTATTTTAGAGGATTGTTGGAGATGCCCTTAGACAATGGGCCAATACTTTGGCAATAATTGAATTTAACTTAAAATCTGGGAAATAGCATTTAGTTTTACAAGAATATAAAATAACATCGAACGTGGAATAATCCTTAGTTGTTGCATCCATCACATTCGTAATAATTTGAGCAATAAATTCGATCACTATCTTCAATTAATAATCCTAACGCCTCGAGCCAAGAGAATGCTTCACAAATTAATTAGCCTCCTAAATCATTAATTAATTTCGAATTATCATGTCAATACCATATTGAAATCTCTGCAAAATCAGAGATTATAATTTAAATCTTGACAAAAAGAATAAAGACGTATTTTTTTTTCACGGGACCAATATGTAATTTTTGTCAATTTCTTAAATCATTTTATACTTTTTGCATGTTTTTTTCATCATGCTTTGATTTCAAATCAGATTGTAGCTAGTCTCTCTAGTAATCAATGGGGGAGTTCATAAATGAATCTCAGTTAAACATGTGAAAAAATTAATATTACATCAAGAAGATATTATAAATTAATATGAAAAAAAAAAGGTTGCAATCAGAATAAAAGAAAGAATGATGACCTACAATTAATTTTGATTCTTGAAATTAGCTAGCTCATGCTCGCTTGGGAGATGCATTAGGTAGATAGGAGTAATGAGGTGAATTTAATTATTACAGAAAAGGAAACCAATATTATATGAAAAAGGAAATGCTATCAGCTGCTAAAAAACCTTTTGATTGTCCTAAAATAGATATTTCCTTTAAAAATTTTCCACCCCTACCCTATCCCCTCTATGTAATGAGTAAGTCTCCTGTGCACCAGTTACACGGTGCAATTCAAGTTCATTTTTAAAAGATTAAAGAATTTATTATTGAAAAGTTGCACAAATTATTACTGAAAAATTACACTATCAAAAATACACTTTTCAGTAATAACATGTGTAACTTTTCAGTAGTATTTTGTGTAACTTTTAAAAAATAAACTTGAATTGCATCGTGTAACTGGTGCATACAAGACTAATCCCTATGTAATTAAATAGTACTAATTATTTCAAATGAGCACTTCTTAAAAGATATTTTGTAAAATAAAATTTAGAGTGATTTTTGTAATTTATGATTTCAAAAATAAAAGTTTCTAAATTTATAAATTCTATGACCAAAGTTCAACAATCCAGTTATAAAATTTATGAAGGGTATAACTTTCTATATAAAAGAAATTTGGGGAAAGTATAAAATGGTTCAATAAATTGAAAAAAAATTACATATTGGTCCCGTGCAAAAAAAAAAAAAAAAACGCTTCTATGCAAAAAAAATATATATATATACTGTCAGTGCAAATTTTTTGAACTAATTTGTAAATATAGTGATTTTTTAAACCAATATGTAAATGACCCAAGAAATTAACCTCTTTATAATACACTAATTAAATTTGATTTAAAAAAAAAAAAAAGAAACAAGAAGGTGCGTTATGGAGCATAAGTAATTTATAGCTTATACTAACAAGTTTGAGCCAGTCTCAATACGCTAATTTTTACACATTTTTCTTAAAAGTGTGAAAACTTTTCGGTGACCGAGGAAGTATTATATTTTAATAATTTTTCAAAATATTTTATACCTTAAATTACGGTTTGGAGTAAATGGCATGGGTGAGCTCTAAATCTTTTTATAGCAGTTTTAGGCATATTTTATTTGCTTTATTCTCAGAGCTAATTAATTATACAATACATAAATTACTAATTAATTTATAGTTGTATATCCATGATTGATGTTGCGAGTCTCTAACAAATAAAATCATCCATGTATAACTTGGAAAACAACAATATGCTCTAGATATGAACATTTCATTGATCATATACAGAATTGTAACGTAACGAAAACGGCATGTGTGAACTCTAAAATTTGCTTTATTAATTACCAATAGTGAAATTCAAGTTGAAGCAAGACATGAAAGATTGCAGCTTTGCTTTTTTAGTCCTTATTTTGGTTATTTATATATAATTAAAAGTAGGCAGCTAATTATTAGAGATAAATTAGTGTTGAATGGATGATTTGATGCTTGTGAACCTCTATACTTATAATTAAGGTGAGTGAGTGGGCAGCTCTATTGAAAAAGAGTGATCTTACAATTAAGATGATATTATATATATATATATGTATGTATCATGTGACTCAATTTTGATAGCTTTCAATTATTTAATGTTCCCTCTTTTTAGAAATAAGTATGTTCTAAAGAGTTATAACAAATTAAGAATCATAAAATTTTAACAAATATATTCCATATTATATATATATATATATATATAAACTCTCTAACATATCTTTTACCTTTTAATAATTAAAAAAAAGTGTATCTTGGATATGCATCTCATGCACCCGGCCTTAATTTCAAAATCAATTTTGACCCGTTTATACTCAAAATTGAATTAGTTAAAATAAAATTTTAAATTGAGTCTAAATTTCAAGTTCATACTATGCAGTTGGATTCACCCAAGATTTATGAATAAAAATATTTATATTATAAATTAAGGTTCAGGGTAAATGGCATGTGTTAACTCTAAATCTCTTTATAGCCGTGCATGTGTCGTGTTTAATTATTTAAGAATACTATTCAAATCTCCCAAGATAAAGAGGGTCGATATTTACGTAATTAACATTTAGTTTTTATTATTTCAATTAATTCATGGCCTTCAATTTGAGGGTTCAATTAAAAATCAACATGTATGAACATATTAAATATATTATAATAAAATGATACATTGTAATTAATTTAAAGTTATAGAGGTGTTCATTTAAATGCATGTGTATTATTATTATATTATTGCACCACAAACTAAAAATACAATCTGTTAATACTCCAATTATATATACTCGATTCGTATCATCAATTAAAAGGTTGCTCTGAAACAATAGTATGTTAGAAGATATATAATTGTTCGGGAAAAACCTATAATTTAGAGGACTGTATGGTAGAAACAATAATAATTAGGTGGCAATTGTTTTAATATCTTGGGTGAGTTTAACCAGATGAATTAACTCATCTGATCACTAAGCTCCTCTCTTGAGAGGATTAACTATGGGACAAAAAATGCTAAAAATTAACGGCTTGAAAATGGACTCATGCTCTTGGGATTCAAAAGTACAATTTTTCCATGAAAGAATCAATTTTCAGATCCAAAAGTTTGAATTCATAAAGGGATTTAAAATTAATTCATTTACTATTTATTATCTATTGTGTGTTGCACTCCTATTCCCCTTTTGAAAATGGATGAATTCCATTTTATAATTTTGTTTCCTTTCTTTGGTTTTTAAGTGGTAATTAATGTACGTTGATCAACTCAAAACTTGTTCTTTATATTTAAGATAGCAGCTATTCAAACTCGGAAAGACTAAAAATGATCATATTTAATATATATGTGTGTGAAGAATATATTTGTTTATAATTAATACTCCATCTGTCCCGTAGGAATTTGCACACTTTCCTTATTTGGACGTCCCACACAAATTTGCACACTACTAAAAAAAAGAAGCATTGATTTACGTGCACACTCACAAACCTTTACACATATTTACCCATATACCACTACTTTATATATTAAACTTTTTTTTTTTAAAAATGTGCCGTCCCGTAGGGTGCAAATTCCTACGGGACGGAGGGAGTATATATATATATATATGTATGTATACATGTGTGTGTAAAGAGCATTATTGGTGAAATGTTTGTATCTAAATTGTGTAAGAATTTACTGTGACCAAAATTTATTGTATTAAAAAATTAAAAATAAGCATATTATGGATCTCAAAATAAAACCAATTCCATTTTACTTCTTTGATTTTTAAAGTGGTATAAGTATAACTCTACTTTTTCTTTAGAAACTTTCCGGCATGCATTTATAAGAAGCCAAACAAAGTGCACGTTTTGAATACCTATGTAATGTTATTGTAGTAATATATAATTTAATGGAAGGTACTTAATTGCTATGATATAGACCCCCAAAAGCTGAAATATAACATGTTAAAGAAATATGATCAACTTTTGCTCTCCTTCGTATCTTAATTCTAAATTAATACTAATTTCGTGCCCATATATATATATATATGTTTAATTAGTACAATGTCTTGATATAACTAGTTAGTCCAATGTGAGCAGAAATATAATACTTGGTTAATTAAATTATTAGTTTTATTTAAATAGCGGTATATATATATAAAAGATCGGGGAAATTACACTTTTAATCTCAAGAGACCTATGTATAGAATTGGTTCTCTTTGGTGCAGTTTTGGTCTTATTTGTTATTTTTGAGGACCAAATTTGTAAATTAGTCATTATTTTGGGACTTAAATTACAATTCGTATTCATTTTATTGGGATTAAAACTGTAAATAATTCATTCTTTTGAGATCAAAAGTGTTAAAAAAACTATATATGGGATTTAAAATGCTAAAAAAATAAACCGTTTAAAAATGAACTAAAAAATGTAATATTTTCATGAAAGAATTATTTTTACCATCCAAAAGTTTGAATTCATAGAGGAGTTTAAATTAATTCATTTACTATTTATCATCTAATACGCCCTCGTTCATGTATTGCCCTCCTATATTACTATATATATTCTTTTTTTTGGAGAGGAGATAATTAATATATAATTTTTTGTAAGAATTTAATCATTGTGATAAAAAAATTTTATGGAGTTTAAAAAATTGAAAATAAGCATGTTATGGATGTAAAAAATTGAATGAAGTCCATTTATAAGTTTGTTTCCCAATTCTTTGAATTTTAAGTGGTACAAACTCTATGTACCATTTTGTTTTAGATACTCAATTTCGGAGCATCTATAAGACTCTACGTATGTAATGTTGTTGTAGTAATCATAATTGCCAAGACAATGATGGATCCCAAAAGCCATCATAAGGAATTCTTATGAACCGATAAAAAAATATTTTCTTTAGTGAGTTTAAAAATGAATTATTTATGTAAATATATATTTGTTTCAAATGATTGAAGAGAAATGATTATAGAAGAAAAAAATATTAATTAAAATAAAAAATTAAATTTAGTGGGTTTTTACTATCTAATTAAGATGAACATAATTCATATTTTACCGTTTCTCTGAGATCTCTTAACAAATTTATCATTAGTGATGCTCTTGAAAAATATAATTAGCTAGCTTAACCATACCTGTGAAATTACATATTTAATTATAGTAAGTGTTACCATATAGTATTAACACGATTGTTAGTTTAAGAATAAAATCAAAATGTGTTGCATAGTATTTGCAAAACATTTGTGAAATGTTTTTAGTTACTATGAATTTAAATTTTGTAAGAATTGAATCATTAATTATGGAGGCTTAAAAAATTTAAATAGACGTACATATATGTTATGGCTCTAATAAATTAATTAATCAATGGTCAAATCCATTTATAAATTTGGTTCCTTACTTTATTGGTTTCCAAGTGGTAGCTCTACCATTTTTAGAAATTAGATTTGACCCAAAATTAATATGTACAGGAAATTTAATAGAGGCCGATTAAGGAGAAGCATAGGTATTAAATACCTCTATTGTAGTAATGTTTTAATTACAATATATATATATATATATAACCATTCAGCAACTATTATTTTGGAATCTCTTAATTTAATTTAAATGAAATCTCTAGAATTAATTTGTTTGAAAAAGAGTTGGGCAGTTGGCGTAAAAAAATTGCATCTATATGGTTAATATTCTGAAGAATTAATTTATTTGAAAAAGAGTGGGGCAGTTGGCGAAAGAAGATTATATATATTAATTGGATTAGTCTTGTATGCACCATTTATACGGTGCAACTCAAATTCATTTTTTAAAAGTTACACAAAATATTACTGAAAAGTTACATATGTTATTACTGAAAAGTGTATCTTTCATAGTGTAACTTTTTAGTAATAATTTATGCAACTTTTCAGTAATAAATTGTGTAACTTTTAAAAAATAAACTTGAGTTGCACTGTGTAATTGGTGCACAAGAGATTTACTCTAATTAATTTTTGCGTGTATATGGTAATAGAAAATTGGACAAGCAAGAAAAAAAATTGTATATCCTGCCTTTTTTTTTTTTAATCTCCAATTATCTATAATACATGTTCATTTGGTTCGTAAGATAAAAATATATATCCGTTAAAAACATGCATGTTTTTAACGGATAGATACTTTTATCTTACGAACCAAATGAGTATCATAAGAGTATTAAATATACACTCACATTTTAAAAAATTTGAACATTACATGATACTTCATGATCAACGTGTGTATATATATATATATTACATGATACTCCATGATTAAATTTAGAGATCCAAAATAAAAGTTGTTGAATGGTTATATATATAGTAATTAAAACATTACTACAATAGAGGTATTTAATACCTATGCTTCACCTTAACCAGCCTCTTTTAAATTTCCTGACACACACAGTTTCATATACTCACAGTTTTAGGCATAATTTTAAGCTTGATTCTTACAGTACATAATTTTCTGATTTATAATTGTAAATCATATCCATGATCAACGTAAATTTTGTGAATGTCTCACATATAAAATCATCCATGTTATAATTTGGAAAACAACAATACGCTCTAGATATGAACATTTCATTGATCATATACAGAGAATTAGAACGAAAATTGCATGTATCAACTCTAAAATATGGTTTATTTCTTACCAATGATGGCAGCTTAATTTGCTTTTATAATCCTTATATTGGTAATTAATTTAAGTAGCTATGGCCGTTTCTCTAAATATTGACAGTTTGCTTTAAATATATATATATTTTTTTTAAGTTCTTTGATTGGTAACATAAGTTGGTATCACCATTCCATCCGTTCTCTAAATATTTTTAAATTGCATAATATTTTAAGAGGAAACATATCATTTGGTAACTCATATTTAATCCTTATATTTTTTTCTTGTAATAAATAAAATTTCTATTAAACAAAACGCGTGTTTTAGCTACCATCTAAGAATCAATCGTTAATTATGATATTAATGGCCACTTTTAACTAAATAACTATCGAAACAAGAGATCGCAAAATTATTTATTAAATTAGTGATAGCATAGACGGTCGCAAAACTTGAAAACCGAAGTGAATTGTTGGGAAATAATGACCCGATTCGTTTTAATAGTTTTGCGACCGCTTTCAGACGATCGTTAAATTAAATTTTAAATTGACAACCGCCACAAACACTCGCAACAAATATATAAAAATAATAATTTTGTTTTAATATATAATTTAAACACCGCCAAAAGCTGTTGGAAATTACAAATTTACGATTGCCTTTAACGGTCGCAAAAAATTAATAAATATTAATTTTTTTAATAAAAATTCTACGATAATCTGAGACGGTTGTTAATATATTTAACTCACAATAATTATATAAAAATTTATATTATAATTTAATTAATATTTTTACGACCGCCTTTAACGGTTGTTAATATTTATTTAATGTAAGTTCACCAAACGGATTAAGACTCGGATAAATTAATGACCGTTTTGATGGTCGCTAACCAAAATCGGTCACTAAAATTTTGTTACCACATTTTTTGCGACTAGCTTTTTCGGTCGCTAATTTATTTTATCGATCAAATAGCGATCACAAAATTGATTGTTAAAACGTGCATTTTTTGTAGTGTTTATAGTTTTCAACCAAATTTTTTATCAAACTCAATTATTTAATACTTCCTCTGTTTAAAAAGTAGTCTTCTAAAGAGTTTATAACAAACTAAGGATCATAAAATTTTAACACACACATATATATACTCTCTAACATATCTATTACCTTTTAATAATTTAAAAAATATATTTTATATTATAAATTAGGGTTCGGGGTAATTGGCATGTGTGAACTTTAAATCTCTTTATGGTCTGTGTCGTGTTTACTTTGTAATTACATATAGTAACACGTTTCGCATTTAATCATTTAGGGTATGTTTGTTTTGGAATTTAAGGGGTCGTAGCAAGTCATGACTTTGAGATCCTGAGATGTGAAAACCTTGATGAATAGTAAAAGTGTGTATTTGTTTTGAGATTTTAGTAGGGTAGGATGTTAATTTATGTCAAATCAAAGTGTGATAATGATTGATTTTATAAGTATAATAATATGTATAATAAATATTTTATAAGTGTTGCATGTGTTGGAAAGAGTAATAATAGATTTAAAAGGTATTTTTAGATGTGAATTGAGTTTGAGATGTGAAATCCGGATGTTATATTCCATACTCGTGTAGAGCGTGATCGCAAATTCCTTCATTCATCCGTGTTAATCCCAAAACAAACATACCCTTAAGAATAATAATCAAATTAATCTCCCAAAATAAAAGACGGGTCGATATTTTACGTAATTAACATTTAGTTTTTATTAAATTAGTTATCATGGCCTCCAATTTGAGGATTCATATAACTTTGCTCTTCAATTGCCAACTTAAAAAAACTTCGGTCATTAGTGATATATAACTTTGCTCTTCAATAATATATCGCATTTGATTAACTGTATTGTACGTCAATTTTATCATACATTCATATGCGCTTTTAAATATTAATTGACTATATTTATTGATATTACTATCAAATAAATAATACATTTAAATATGGTAACTGATATTGTAAACAATACTTTGCCATCGCATATATATGCTGACAGATTAAGGCTAAGTACACCAAATTAACACTAATACTTAATTGTTGATAAGACAATGCTGTTGGAAAAAATAAGATAATTTTCGCGCTTTATATTTTGAGATGCCCAATTTTTTCTTCTCATTTAAAAAAATATATATTTATAAAAGATAATAAAATATATTTTTTATTATATTATTTAACTTTATACTTGTATATTCTATTTTTTTTTAAACTATGTGTCTTATTTTCAATGAATATTAGGGGACGTTTAGTATAATGGTAAGGAGTAGAAGGGGTACAAGATTGGGAAGAGTGTAAAATAAAAATTATAGTATACATATGATAAATTTTTTATTTATTTAAAATTATAATAAAATTAAAATACATACTATAACTTTAATTAATAACTATTATTCACTTTAAAAAAGTTATCAACCAAAAGCCACACTTACGCTTAAATAGGGAAAGTGTTATTTAGCTACTACTTGAGGGGGATTTAAGCATAAAATGAGTGAAATAAAAAATTTAATACTAAAAAAAGAGCTTTCTGATGAGAGACAGGAGGTCCAGTGCAGTTGCACATGTCTTTCAATCCAGCAAATAAATTCAATAGCTTCTTTCTTTCTTTATAAATATTACACGCGCGGTCTTCTTCTTCTTCAACAGCAAGCAGCATATCCAATTCTCCTAATTAATTCCCTACTACTCTGCTAAAATGGAAGCCTTGATGAAGGTATTCTTCTTCATTGCCCTTGTCGATTGCACAGCCGCCGGCGATTTCAAAATAACCAAAAATATCATCATTTTGGCAGGACAGGTTTATACGAAATCCTACCCGAATGCAATCCAAACCCCAACATACTCTGGTATGCGGTGAACCGGACATTGACATGACCAAGGAAAAACTACTGCGGAGTTGGGCCGGGATGCCCTTCCCCAATGCTGTGCTCAAGAAGAATCCGGGCTTTGGAGTAATTGGGCACGTTCCATGTGCAAGCGGAGCAACCTCCATCAGCCAAGGGGACGCTGCTGTACGAATCCATGACGGAGGCGGCCCGGGGTGGTGTTATCCGCGCCATCTCGTGGTATCAGGGATACCGGCGGAGGCATAGATGTGCGTGCAGATTTGGCCTCTCCCCTCTTGCCCGTACGTTATCGATCGAGGTAGTATATATATATATATATGTACTCCATTAATATTGTTAGTTGTCGATTAATATATACTTGAGTTATCAATTTGTAAGGATATATGGGCTCGTCTGTTTGCAGGTGGC
Organism: Prunella vulgaris; assembly: GCA_026898435.1. Lineage (NCBI taxonomy): Eukaryota > Viridiplantae > Streptophyta > Magnoliopsida > Lamiales > Lamiaceae > Prunella > Prunella vulgaris. Next base: position 451,633 of record JAPKLY010000187.1, read on the forward strand.
GTTGAGACTGTGAGGAAGGCACAGTTCAGCCTCACCCTGATACCACAAGATGGCGCGGATTACACCATCCCGTTCATGGATTCGTACAGAAGTGGCTGATGGAGGTGGCTCCGATTGCACATGGGACGAGCCCAATTACTCCGAACTCCGGATTCTTCTTCAGCACAGCATTAATTGGAGAAGGGCATCCCAGCCCAACTCCGCAGTAGTTTGCCTTGGTCATGTCGATGTCCAAGTGTAGAGGATCCCTGGCGTACTCCCACGTCCCTTTCGCGGCACACCGGAGTATGCTTGGGTTTGGATTGCATTCGGGTAGGATTTTGATAAACTCGACATATTCGACTGTCCGGCCAAAAATTTTCTAGGTTATAATTCACCCAATTTATTCACATTCTGGGTGTTTGAATTATAATGTGTAACATCTTTAATTTTATAGTAATTAACTGTTAAATAAAATATATCATATATTGACCAAGATAGAGTAAGGTGAAATAAAGGAAACTATGCATGTGCAGTTTCATGGCATTTATGGTCCGACCTAAGGTCGTGTGTCCTGCCTCCAATGTTCTTTTTCATCATGCTTTAATATCAAATCAGATTATAGTCTCGCTAGTCATTAATAGGGAAAGTTAAGCATGTGAGGGAATTATCACATGAAGAAGATATTATAAATTAATATGAAAATAAAAATAGTTGCTATCAGAAAAAAAAAAAAAAAGAAATGGAAAAGAAAAAAAGTGAAGGCCTAACTATTTCAAGTGAGCACTTCTTAGAAGATATTTTGTAAAATAAACTTCAGATTGAATTTTGTAACTATGCTTTCAAAAATAAGAGTTTTTATGACCAAAGTTTAATTACAACCGAGTTATAAAATTTATGAAGGGCATAATTTTATGTACAAAAGGAATTAACCCCTTTATTTAGATAGATTTAAATTCTTACAGGACTAAATTAAAAAATAAATACTTATGGGAGTACAATGCAAAAATGAAAAAATTATGGGATAAAAATTGTATTAATTCCTATTTATTAGGCCCAATATGTTAAAGGTTCATAAATATTTCTATCATTATAACAATAACATCTTCTCTACTATCCGTGAATGTAGCTAATATAATGTTAATTAATCAGGTAAATTTTATGTCGTTGATCTTATCATTTATTTCTTTCTTGCATTCAGTATCAACAAGATTAAAATTATTTTTGTGCATAAGAATATGATGGAGAGAGCAAAGGTAAGAATCTTTAACATCTTATAATGGCTGTGATTAAGTAGTGTGCTCATTAAATCATTACTACAAATCTACAACAGCATAGGTACTATTATTAAACATTCTCCACTTAACCTTATCCAAACCCTTTATAAATGCACATTAATTTTGGTCAAATCGAAGTGTCAAAATGCAGAACTATACACTTAAATACCAAAGGAGAGGAAAACAAATGTAATTGAGGTATTTATTAATTCAAATAATTAATTATATTTACAAAGTGATCATTCAAAATATTTGCACAAATATATAAATTTTTATATTACAGAAGCATAACTTTTTTTTTTGCACCGAATTTATTTGTAATTAGTCTAATTTTTAAAACTATTTAATATTTTCCAAACAAATATATAAAGTGTAAAAAGATTCAAATTAGAGTTCCATAACATGCTTATTTTCAATTTTTTCGAAATTTAAATTCACCAATATATACTGTAATATTTTTATGCAACACATCTCGATTTTATTCATTTTTTAAGTGAGAAACTTAATTTTATAGTTAAATGAATAATTACTTAGTAGAAAAAATATCTGAGAGTTCATTTCGACTTAGAAAAATATATATTGTGATGTTAAATATAGTCTTAATTGTTGAGTCTATCTTGAGTGGTTAATTAGTTGGGAAAGAATTGTAAGTATCTACGAGGATTTATAAGAGTTTGATGAATGAAGATAGATTCGATGCAACTCAATTTAATTAAAGATCTAAAACGAAACATATATGTGCATTTAATAGCATATTTATAAAATTAAATCTAGTGAAGACAGTTTTCAACACTTGTTTTTTACTCTTAATAACCATCTAACATATATGTACGGTAGTTACGTATGTATAAATGCAATTAAGCAAAGGTAGAAGAAAATGAAAATCTAATTAAAAAAGTTTGGTAGTATATGTGCCAAATTTTAATAAATTAGTGACTAATGTGTCAAATTTAATACTCCCCCTATTCCACAGGAATTTACACATTTTTTTTATTTGGACATCTCATACAAATTTGATTACTACTGAAAAAGAGTACATTGATTTACGTATACACTCACAAACCTGTACACATATATACCCATATACCATTACTTTATATATAAAACTCATTTTTCTTAAAAAATGTGCCGTCACGAGGGTGCAAATTCCTACTGGACGGAGGGAGTAGTTTATTTATATATATATATATATATATATATATATATATCAATGCCAAAATGACCAATAATTTGATGGATTTATTACAATTAGTCTATACATGTACCCCACATCAACAATTTATTGAAAATCATCAATTTTAGACTCCAAAATGACGTATCTATCGCTTTTTATCATCCATGTTATTACATCTCAATTTTAACTTTTATATTTTTTAATTTGAATATGATGCATACTGTTAAGATATTCCACATCGGTAGTGAGCGTGGTCTTGGGTGCTCTTATAAATTTGGGCACAACCTGTGTTTTAAGTGTAGATTTAGCCCTTAATACATGGTATCAGAGCACCTCTTAACTCGATTTATTGATCCACCTATGAAACCACGTGTAGTCTGATGAGCCTCTTACGTGAGGGATTGTATTAAGGTATTCCACATCGACAGTGAGCGTAGTCTTGGGTGCGCTAATAAATTTGGGCAATTCTCTTACTTACAACCTGGGTTTTAAGTGCAGAGTTAGACCAAAATAATTACCAATTTTATTATAACTTGGGACACAACAATACGTTCTAGATATGAACATTTCATTCATATACAAAAATTAGATGTGTGATCTCTAAAATTAATTTGATTTATTTCTTACAAAGAGTGAACCTACTTATACTAGTTAATTAAGGTGAGAAAATGAAGTAGGTGATCTTACATATGATCGTGATTCAAATGAAGCAAAGATTCAGCTTTGCTTTAATTTTTAGTCCCTATTTTGGTAATTAATTAAAGTAACTAGGCAACCGGCCATTAAATTGGGCTTGATCCTTGCCTTTCTTGGAGTTGCAGAGAGTTTGTCAGGGATACTTTTGATCAAGTCTACGAGCTATTGACATCTATCTTCAAAATATCATCATTCTTCTTTTTTCCTTATCTTGTTTTCCTGATAGATAATGCAATTATGGTTCTAGCTATAAACATTTCATTCATATACAAAAATTAGATGTGTGAACACTAAAATTAATTTGATTTATTTCTTACAAAGAGTGAACCTACTTATACTAGTTAATTAAGGTAAGAAAATGAAGTA
>JAPKLY010000187.1:457016-472416 GCA_026898435.1 Prunella vulgaris
TAAATTTATATATAATTAATGACACATATATCCCTCTCTTCTCTATTCTCTCTTTCAACCCACACGTACGTACCCACTCTTATTTTTTAAAAGACCGCTACACTAAAATATTAACGCCTTAATTTAGTAAGTCAACTCTTTAAAAATTTCAACAAAAATTGAACTTTTTGTCGGTAATATTAACTTTTTTAAAAAAAAATTAATAAGTTGTAATTTTAAAAATCAAGAGTATTCTACCGTGCACATAGGACCAATTAATTACAGTTAAGACTGTGTTATACTACTCAAATACGTGAGCATGAGATTTCTTGAACCCTAGCTCCATGGGTGGAGTTGGACATATTATATTATGTTTTCTCATCTGATAACGATGAAATAAATGTTGATGTGGAATTTGAATCTGATGATGAAGAGCGTGTACGTGGAGGTGAGCAACAAGTGTCTTTAGATGTTCCTTTCAGTTGAACTACTTATTAATTTATCCATACGATATTTTGTTATTTTAGTATTTTATTTAGTAGTAGAATAATGTCATTTTGGGATAGTTTTTTGCATTTTATTGACCTGTTGTGTTTTGTGAAAAATGCATTTGGGCATTAATTATGTTTTAAATTTATAATTTATCGTATAATGTACATTTTTATTAATATATGTTTAGAAAAAAACTTAAAAAATAATAAAAATTCTTGGCCCCGCCTAGGCCTCCTTGGCGCTTGGCAACACTCGACCGTCCGACGACCGCCAAGCGTCATTTAGTCCCTTGCTCTTAGTAACTCTCTACCTCTATTTATTTTGAAAATATCAATATGCTCTCTTTTCTCCCAACTTTTCTTTATTTTGGGGAGTAACATATTATTTAAGAAAAAAAGAAAATATGTGAATATTAGTTAAATAATAAAATATAAAAAAATATGTTTTATTAATTTTTATGATTGTAAAATTTCTTTATTCGAAGAGCAGAAGAAATTGCGAAATGCTCAATAATTAATCGTTATAGGGTGAACATATATGGTAGTATTTTCGAGTTCCACATTTTACCCATCACCAGCTATATGTTATTGCACGTTTAATTAGCTCTTTTCTTAATACGACCTGCTTCCTGGATAATGTTATTTGTACTCACAATTTTTTTTGCATGCATGTTATTGTTTATGGGTTCATTTGGTTCGTAAGATAAAAGTATCTATCCGTCAAAATCATGCATGTTTTTGACGGATAGATACTTTTATCTTACGAATCAAACATACCCTATGTCTATATCAAAATACACTACATGATATACAAATAACCATTAAATTAATGATTCTTTATTGACACACACACACACATATATTAATTTCTCACTTATAAATCATTATTTTTAATACAGTATTCCCAAATTTGTTTTCCCCTCACAAATATTTCGTCAGAATCCTTTTCGCAAGGATTATATATCTTCCTGGAGGTTTTTAATTATTACGTTATAGAAGCATTCAGTCTGCACATTAAAGAGCATATAATCACAACAATGAATTAATACTCGTGTTTATTGGAGCACCAGTGTCGTGACATATGCTATTGAGTAATTCAGACCGGTAATACTTTGGCATATGATCGCAACCATGCATCCTTTTGGAATTGGTAATCACTTCCTACTGGATTAATATTGGAATAGAACTTTTCATTGGATGGCTTTCTCGATTGATTGGGATTCATTCAGCATTGCTCCGATGATCGATCGATTACTAGTACAAAAAAAAAAAAAGAGTAGTATCACACAGCATGATAGATATCAGTCTTCCCATAATTAAGATTCTCATTTTCTTTTTACACATTCTTAAATAAGTTTTTGATAACTAAAGTAGGCAACATATATATATATATATATTTTTAATTGCATTAGATTTTAAGCGGTAACATATCTTTTGGTAACTCATATTCAGTTATACACTTTTTTTTCTTCTTCTTATTATGAATGCAATATGCATGGTAGTTTTCAGTCCAATTCTTTATCACACTTAATTATATAATACTCCCCCTATTTAAAATTTGGTTTATTTCTTACCGATAGTCAGATTCAAGTTGAAGCAAGACATAAATGATGGCAGTTCTGCTTTTGTAGTCCTTATTTTGGTAATTAATTAAAGAAACATGTGTAAATTGGTTCAAAAAATAATTATATTTGTAAAATTGGTTCAAAAAATCATTACATTTTAATAATTAAAAAAAAAAGATTTTATATTATAAATTACGGGTTCGGGGTAAATGACATGTTAATTTGAACTCTAAATCTTTTTATAGCCAGATTAGTCTTGTATGCACCAATTACACGGTGCAACTCAAGTTCATTTTTTAAAAGTTAAACAGTTTATAACTGAAAAGTTAAATAAAAGTTAAACTATAAAATGTACACTTTTCAGTAATAAACTGTTTAACTTTCAGTTATAAACTGTTTAACTTATTAAAAATGAACTAGAGTTGCACCGTGTAACTGGTGCACAGGAGACTTACTCTTTATAGCCGTGTCGTGTTTTGTAACTAAATATTGTATTACGTTTTGCATTTAATTACTTAAAAACAATAATTAACTTTTTGTTTTTATTATTTCAAGTCATGGCCTTCAGTTTGAGGGTTCATAATTTTCATTTATATCGTACAAAAAAATTTGTTTCCATGTGAAAAACGGGTTAGTTGGTAAATTTTACGAATTTTAGAACGGAGAAATCATTAATAAATTCATTTGAAATTGAAAACTAAAAAAATTTTACCTGAATATCACCGCTTAAATAAATCTATAAAAAAAATTAATTAAAATAAAAGAATTGGTAACATAAAATCATCTCCCATGCATAACATAGAAATTGTATATGTAGATATTTTAAACTTGCAAAGATGTATGTATAATATACATTACACTTACATTGGCCAAAAATTGACACGTAGCAAAAATAAAATCTAAAAAAAATGAAGCAGAAGTCCCGTCGATCGGAGTGTGATCTACAACCGAATATACTGGCCAATTGTAAATTACAATATTCCGGCCATATTTTTAGTAAGCTCTCTCAACCGGACATATTGGATCCCAAAATTAATTATAACATATTTTTTATGGCGCTGGCGAAGAATATCTTCATCAAGGATTCCATTTTTTTTCTAAAGTTGGAAGATATTACACACCTCCATACTATACTTGATCACAGAGTCAAAGAAAATTGCCAACTTGTTACATTATCAAAAGAATATACAACTATATATATCTGCATGGGAACAATGTTGCCAGCTGATCGAAATAATTGATTATATATGTACTGTTGCAATTTGACGTTGTAAAAATTTTAAAAGATAGTAGCGACTATCTAGCAAATGATCTTTAAAAACGTAGTATGCCTAGTTTCTTTAATTAATTTGTAACAAAAACAGCATATGAATAAGATGAAATTGCACAAAAGTCGACAACTCATTATGCAAATTAAATGCAGGGTCCTCATTGTCGGACAAATAAAGCAATATAATTTTTTTACAATTATATATGCAAAAAATTAAGACGTTGGGCACTTCAAATTTGACAAAAGAAAATTCCTATAAAATGTAGCCAAGAGTGATGAGTATTATTAATTAACATTGAAAATTTATAAGCTACATTTAGCTCGATGGACCTCTAACTCCTTAATTAACATGTGCTGTTTTATATCTTCTTGAGTTTAATTATTGATAACAGAAGTAGTGTTTTTAACTCAATTCTTTATCATACTCAATTATTGACAACAAATAACTAAGAATAAGTATTGTTGATGAATTATAAAATTTTAACATATATATTATGAGTAGGTCTCCCGTGCAATATATGCCAAAAAAGGAAAGTTTTGAAAATTCGCGGGTCAATAGTGTCAAAGTAACAAAATTCGCGGATCCTGAACGGGTCGGGTCGGATTTGGGCAATTTCCAAATTTCAGGATTTTCGCTTCTAGTTGGTGATACTGTATGAGTAAATTTATGCTACTATAAGGTCAAATGTGTACTACTATAAGAACAAATGTTGATTTTTTTTACATATATTCATTTGTTTTTGTAGAAAACAAACATGTTAATACAATGTAAGATCAATATGTGTATTATTATAAGAAAAATATTCATTTTTCATATAATATTTATTGATTTTTATAAAAACTATTATTTTTTAAGATGTAATAGCACACATTTTGTCTTATAGTAGCACATATATATTCATGTGGTATACATTCTGGAATTTCGGTAAAATTAATTTTTTAAGATGTAGTAGCACACATTTTGTCTTACAGTAGCACACATATGTTCATGTGGTATACGTTCTGGGAGTGGTGAGATAGTAACACATGTAAGATATTATTACATTAGCAACATATTATCAACATAAAACTAATAATAAAATGAAAAATAAATTAAGAAACACATATTTGTTCTTGTAAAAATACATATTATTCTTATAGTTACTTTAAAAGTACAAAAAAATAACTTTTTAAGATGTAGTAGCACACATTTTGTCTTACAGTAGCACAAATATGTTCATGTGGTATATATTCTGGAAGTGGCGAGAATTTTCCTTAAAAATTTTATTAGATCCGCGAATTTTCATTTGGGGACATTGCACGGGTCGGGTTTTGTGCAATATTGCATACGAGTTTTTGTGACATATTATATATATGATTTCTAAAATATTTATTATATTTTAATAAATCTTAAAAAATATCTTTTTATATATGAATGACATGTGTCAACTCTAAAAACTTTTATAGCCGGTTGTGTTTTGTAATTATGTACAGTAGTAACACGTTTTGCATTTAATTATTTAAGAATAATAATTAAATCTCCCAAAATAAAGAGCGGTCGATATTTATTACGTAAACAACTTTTTTTATTATTTCAATTCATATGGCCTTCAATTTGAGGGTTCATAACTTCCATTTTTTCGCACATAAAAATTGTTTCAATGTGAAAAATTGGTGGTCGGTAAATTTTACGAATTTTGGAACGGAGAGATCATCAATAAATTCATCTTAAATTTAAAGTAAAAGAATATAAAATTGCTGAAGAATATCACAGCGTAATTAATTCTATAAAAAAATAAAGAATTGGTAACATAAAGTCATTTCCTCATACTGATAACATAAAAAATGTATATGTAGATCACTTTACACTTGCCAAAATGTATGTATACATATACACTTGCATACGCTTAAAAATTGACACGTAGCAAAAAAATAATATAACCAATTTGAAATGGGTAAACCCATGGACGTTACGCTCACTCAATAATTGTGATTGTTTTTATTGAAAAGTTAAGCTTAATTATTACTAAAAAATTTACACTGAAAATCATAGTAGTCCTAGACACGTGAACCAAGAAAAAGTGAATATGTGAGTATAAAGTTAAATAATAAAATAAGAAAAAATAAATATGTGAGTATAAAGTTAAATAATAAAATAAATAAAAATATACTTTGTTGACTTTTGTGAATATAAAAAGTTTACTTTTTAGGTGTATTATAATATTTTCAATGTGATCAACCATACTTTTTAATGTAAATAACGTTATCTATTAAGTGAGTGAACAATGCACCAATTGCGTATTACATCTTTGTATTTAAAAATAAATGTATATAGAGTACTATGTATCATGCAATAAATTTAGGATTAGCTTCTTTCTTTATAAATATGATCATCGACCTTGTTCATCTTCTTCTTTCTTTATAAATACGATGATCGACATCCATATCTTCCAATTCTTCTCCTTCCCAAACTCCCAACTCTCCAAATATATACTCTACTAATTAAAATGGAAGCTTGATGTTATATGCGCTATATGTTATTGCACGTTTAATTATCTTTTTTCTTAATATGACCTGCTTCACGGATAATGTTATTTGTACTAACAAATTTTTGCGCATGCATGTTATTATTTATGTCTATATCAAAATACACTACATATATAAATTACCATTATATTAATTTTTCGATAAAAAAAACAAATAACCATTAAATGATTCTTTATTGACATACATATATATATATATATATATATATATATATATATTAATTTCTCACTTATAAATCATTATTTTTAAGACAATATTCCCAAATTTGTTTTCCCCTCGCAAATATTGCGTCAGAATCATCCTTTTCGCAAGGATTATCTTCTTGGAGGTTTTTAATTGTTACATTATAGAAGCAAGAGTGGAGATTAAAGAGCATATAGTCACAACAATGCATACTCGTGTTTACTGGAGCACAGGTGTCGTGACATATGGTATTGAGTAATTCAGACCTGCAATACTTTGGCATATCATCACCGCAACCACCCTTTTGGATTTGGTAATCACTTGCTAATGGAATATTAGAATAGTACTTTTCATTGGATGAGGATAAAGAAGCTTTCTCGATTGATTGGGATTCATTCAACATTGCTCCGATGATAATTACTAGTAGAAAAAAGATTTGAGATTTCATTTCGACTTAGAAAAATATATATTATGATGTTAATTATTGTCTTAATTGTGAACTCTATCTTGAGTGGTTAACTAATTGGGAAAGAATTGTACGTGGATTTATAGGAGTTTGGTGAATGTGAATGGATTCAATGCAACTCAATTTAATTAATGATCTAAAACGAAACATATATGTGCATTTAATAGTATTTTTATAAAGAGAAAACTATAAATTTTAGCCTTTTTTTTATGGTACAAACTCTTTTTTGTCCACAAATTTATAAAAACTCTTTTTTGGCCTTTTTTAAAAGTAAGTGACCAATATACCCTTAATTCTCATTTCTTTTTTTAATATATTTTTTTTCACCCCTAATCTTTTTCCTATTTCATTTCTTACACCAAATTAAAATAAGTGACTAATATACTTTTAATTATAGTATTTTTTTGACGGAGTTGGGTCGGATTGATTTTTTACGTTCCTTTAACCTAGAAAATTTTAAAAATAACATGATTACGAATAATATTATCATTATTAATTATTAAGAATTAAATAAGTATTCTTGAAAGGTCGAAAACTGGTCGGAGTCCGGTAATTTTTTTTAGAAATAGCATATTTAGTAATTTTTTTTGTGACGGAGTTAAGGTCGAAACTAATTTTTAGGTTATTTTTACTTAAAAAACACTATGTATATGTAGAATTTTAATTGACATTATCTTTTTAATTTTTACTAGTAAAATAACTAATATTTTTAAAAGTCGGATATTTCTACAAATTCATTAAAAATATCATTTGCACTAGTATTTTTTTGACGGAGTTGGGTCGGAATGATTTTTTACGTTCATTTAGTGTATAAAAAATTTAAAAGATACATGATTACGACTAAAAATATCTTTTTTAATTTTTAAGGATTAAATAAGTAATCTTGAAAGGTCGGAAACTGGTCGGAGTTCGTTCAATTTTTTTAGAAATAGCGTATGTAGTAATTTTTTTTTTGTGACGGAGTTTGATCGGAACTATTTCTTAGATTATTTTTACCTAAAAACTACGATGCATACGTAAAAAATTTGATTGACGTTATCTTTTTAATTTTTACTAGTAAAATAACTAGTATTTTGAAAAGTCGGATATTTATCTAAATTTATTAAAAATAGCACTTGCAATAGTATTTTTTTGACGGAGTTGGGTCGGAATGATTTTTTACGTTCCTTTAATCTAGAAAAAATTTAAAAGATACATGATTACGACTAACGTTATCTTTATTAATTTTTAAGGATTAAATAAGTAATCTTGAAAGGTCGGAATCCGGTTAATTTTTTTTAAAATAGCATATTTAGTAATATTTTTTGTGACGGAGTTTGATCGGAACTGCTTCTTAAATTATTTTTACCTAAAATATACTATACATATGTAAATATTTTGATTGACGTTATCTTTTTAATTTTTACTAGTAAAATAACTAGTATTTTGAAAAGTCAGATATTTATCTAAATTTATTAAAAATAGCACTTGCAATAGTATTTTTTGACGGAGTTGGGTCGGATTGATTTTTTACGTTCCTTTAATCTAGAAAAAATTTAAAAGATACATGTTTACGACTAACATTATCTTTATTAATTTTTAAGGATTAAATAAGTAATCTTGAAAGGTCGGAAACTGGTCGGAGTCTGGCAATTTTTTTAGAAATAGCATATTTAGTAAAAAAATTTGTGACGGAGTTTGATCGGAATTACTTCTTAGATTATTTTTACAACACATTAATCCTATCAAACAATAATCTTTGAATTAATGTTCTTGGGGAGGGAGAATAGAGAGTTTAGAGAGAGAAATATTGGAGTAGGGATTGTATTGATTTTCAGAATCGTGTGAATAGTACAAGAGAGGTCTTATTTATAGGTGCGTGAGTGTGAGACGGCACCTTACGAGCCTTTGTGGCTTCCGGTGTTGACGGGGGTTCCTTACCCTCGTCTTGGTCTCTCACACTGCTTCCTTTATTGTGCCTCGTCCTACTACTATGCCTTAGACTAGATGAGCCTCATTAAAAACCTCGCCGTAAACCACCCTTGTGGATAAACTTGACGGAGGGAAAAAAAGTACAACCATCGGGATCTAGTAGGCTACTAGGCTAGCTCTTGGGCGAGCTAGGGGGCGAGCTCTGGAAGGCGAGCTTGGAGGTGTGCATTGGAGGTGTGCACTGGAGGTGTGCTCTTGGAGGTGTGCTCTGAACGAGCTCCAATGCCTTTTATGGTTCTCTGGGTGCCATGCGATGACGGACCTGGGCGAGGTCCTCGTGGGGGTAGGGGCGAGCCTCTTGGGCGAGCTGCGTGGGCGAGTTGCCCCCAGGTGGGCGAGCTGCCCCCATGTGGGCAAGCTGCGTGGGTGAGCTGCCCCCAGGTGGGCGAGCTGCGTGGGCTAGATGTGTGGGTGAGCTGCCCCCAGGTGGGCGAACTGCGTGGGCGAGCTGCGTGGGCGAGCTGTCCCCCATGTGGGCGAGCTACGTGGGCGAGCTGCCCCCAGGTGGGCGAGCTGCGTGGGCGAGCTGCCCCCCATGCGGGCGAGCTCCGGACCTCCGTGGATCTGGGCAGGTCCTGGCGACCTGTCAAGCCTTGGTGGTTATTGTTACGCCAATTGTGTTAGTTCGCCATGTCAACATTCGACTAGCTCCCACATGTTGGCCTTGGTCAGGGCTGGCAACCTGGTCCTCGGCCTGCTGGGGACCTTGGCGAGGTCCTTGCCCACCTCGGCCAGCTCCCTCATGTTGGCCAACTACTCCGTGATTTATTCTTGTAATCCTCTACCAGTAGTTTGCTTTAGTTCGCCTATCAACATTTGCCCCCCAGCTCGCTCACATCATGATATTTCTAATGTGTGGGCGAGCTGATTTGTCTCTGTGGACGAAGGCTCGAGCGTTGGCGAACTATTTCTTGGTAAGGTGTTGAGCTTGCAACCGAGCTGCGTTGTGTCGGTTTGAGTGCTTTCGCTCTGCCCTCTTCTTTGTGCTTCTTCATACCTGCAAGTAGATACATTTGAAAATTAGTTTGCATCCAATATTTCTTTATACCTGGAATATTCAATGTATGGTTCCTCGGCGAGCGCTTCTGCCTTTTGCGCTTTACGTTATACTTTCCAAATAGCTCGTTCTTATTTATTTTATGGGTACTTAATTGTCCGTCTTACTCTACTTTGAGAGGCGAATCGTTCGTTTTATGCCACTTATGACTACGAATTGTACCTCTATTTTGAGAGTGCGTATTCTTCATCTTACACCACTTAGGGCCGCGAATTGCTCGTCTTAGACTACTTAGGGCAGCGAGCTGCACTTCGATTGATTCACGTTGGGCCGTCGGGTTTCATGAACCTCGCCTTAGACGTTCTTCGTCTCTGTCGTGAATTTTTCTAACTTATGGCAGTAGGTGCTTAGCAACCCTTTAAGAAGGGTACCTTCGCGACCTTGGGCGCTTTGGTCTTTGCCTTCGAGCTATTTAATCACAACGTTTGGGACCTTGGTCCTTGCGCATTGTGAAGTTTCGAACAGTTTGGATGTCTCGCGAACCTTTGAAGAGTTGGAGATTTTCGCGAGGTTGGGGGACCTTCGCGAGGTAGGGGGGTTATGGTTGTGAGAGCTTCGGCCTCAGCCCACTTAGTGTAGTAGTCTACTGCTACGACAACAAACTTTACACCGCCTCTACCAGGTGGAAATGGGCCGATCAAGTCGATTCCCCATTTCGCGAAAGGCCATGGGCTGAACACCGACTTCAGCTGGTTGGCTGGGGAGTGGATGTTAGGTGCGAAAAGTTGGCACTTTCGGCACCTTCGAGCGAAGCTGATGGCATCTTTGCGAAGAGTGGGCCAGTAGTAGCCCTGTCTGATCGTCTTGTATGCCAATACTTGCCCCCCCAGCGTGACTCCCACAAATCCCTTCGTGAATTTCTTCTAACACTTCGGACCCCTGCTTCCTAGTTAGGCCTTTGAGCAGGGGTAGAAAGAATCCACGTTTATAGAGCTGACCATCCAGCAGCGTATATCTGGCAGCTTGCTTTACTAACCGGCTAGCTTCCCAGGTGTCCACGGGGGTTGTTCCGTCTGCTAAGTATTTTTGGATTGGAGTGCACCAATCTTCACCACCTTCACTGTCCTCCTGCCCCCCGCTCAAGGTTTGATTTATCTTGTAATCGGACGTCGAGGGGTTTTTCAGTGTGGTGATCACAACCTCCGTGAATTCGGCTTCGCCGTTGCTAGTAGCTAGCCGGGCTAGAGCATCTGCTTGTGTGTTTTCTAGCTGCGGTATCTGATTGATGTAAACCTGCGTAAACATCGAGATCAGATGTTCGGCTATCTTCTGGTAAGTCATCATTTGCTGGTCTTTTGCCTCATATTCCCCCCGGACTTGGGATATTATTAGCTGGGAATCTCCTTAAACTTGAAGATTGGTTGCCCCTACAGTTAATGATAGCATAAGTCCTGCTATCAACGCTTCATACTCCGTCTCGTTGTTGGTTGCTCGAAAGTCGAACTGAATTGCGGAGGTGAAGACTTGTCTGTCTGGGCTGATCAGGACCACGCCGGCGCCTGCTGCTATGCTAGTTGATGATCCATCCACGTAGAGATGCCACGGAGCTATACGCCCCCTCGTCGGATCTTGTGGGAAAGTTAGCTCGACGATGAAGTCGGCAAGTGCTTGTCCCTTGATCACTGTTCGGGGTACGTAGGTTATACCGTATTGGCTGATCTCCAGTGACCATTTCAGCAGGCGTCCGGCGGTGTCTGGGCGCTGTAGTATTTGACGTAGTGGGAACGTTGTCAGCACCTCTACTGGGTGGTCGAAGAAGTAAGACCTCAATTTTCTAACACTCATCACCAGTGCATAGACCAGTTTCTCTGTTGGGGTGTACCGCAACTCAGCTTCATGTAAGACTTGGCTCACGTAGTACACTGGTAGGTGTGTTTTCGCCTCCTCTCGGACCAGGACGGAGCTGATGGCTACCTCCGATGCAGCCAGGTAGAGGTATAGCTTCTCTCCAGGTATTGGCTTCGACAGAACCTGTGTATCCGCCAGGTATGTTTTGATGTCCTCAAAGGCTCGTTGGCATTCACTTGTCCAAACGAAGTGATTTTTTAGGTGGAGCTTGTTGTCTTTGACCACCTCTTTGTATCTCCGTGTGTTTGCCTTAATTGCCTCGAAAAATGGACGATTTCGGTCGCCAGACCTGGAGATGAATCTGTTCAGGGCCGCTATGCACCCAGTTAGTCTTTGAATTTTTTGGACTGAATCGGGTATTCCCATCTCGATTATGCATTGGACCTGTGTTGGGTTGACTTCAATTCCACGCTGGCTAACTAGGTGCCCCAGGAACTTTCCAGAGTGTACGCCGAAGCTGGTCTTTTTGGGGTTCAACTTCATGTTGTAGTGGCGCAGTATGTTGAAGGTCCGTTTTAGGTGGTCCAGGTGGTCCTCCTTTCTCAAACTCTTGACAACTATGTCATCCACATACACTTCCATGGATTCGCCAATGTGTTGGTCAAACATTTTGTTCACCAATCTTTGGTAGGTAGCTCCGGCGTTGATGAGTCAGAACGGCATCCTTTCCCAGCAATACATGTTCTTGTTGGTGTAGAACGTCGTGTGTTCCTGGTCATCTGGGTGTAGAGCTATCTGGTGATAGCCCGCAAAAGCATCCATGAATGTCATCATCTCATGGCCTGCGGTGCTGTCCACCAACTGGTCAATGTGAGGTAGTGGGAAGTTGTCCTTCGGCCATGCTTTGTTCAGGTCCGTGAAGTCAATGCAGAGTCTCCACGTCCCATTGTGTTTCTTCACCAGGACGGGGTTCGCGACCCACTACGGACACAAAGCTTCCTTGATGAGCTTGTTGTCTAACAACTTCTCCACCTCAACTGTTAGAGCTGCGTACTTGTCTGGTCCATACTTCCTCCGCTTTTGGCGTACAGGCCTCCTCGTCGGGTCTATGTTGAGTCTGTGGCAAGCATGTTCCAACGGGATTCCCGTCATGTCTTCGTGGGACCAGGCAAACACGTCTAGGTTGGTCATCAAGAAGAGCTCCATCCTCGACCGGTACGGTTCAGGTAACTCAGAACCGATGAAAAGTTCTAAGTCCATTTCCGGGTCCACCGGGAGTGCCGTCAACTCTTCCATGGGGGTTGCTTTTCTCTTTTGACTTTTTCACCTCGGGTCATTGATGAACTCATCCCACTTCCCTTGTGACATCTGCGTAGGCTCGTGGCCTATGCGCGGTTCGAGGTCATCGGGTTGGCTTTCAGCTTGGGCGAGCTCGTCGGCTGTGAACACCTCCGGTGATCCGTCAGTTTGGGATGGCGTGGTGGCTTGGGGAGTTGGGTCAACGTCCATTGGCACTGGTTCTTGGCCTCCCGCAGGTCCCCCGTCTTGGACTCTATCAACCACTTCCACGGGCGCAGGTTGTTGTTCTTGCACTGGTCCCAACACTTGGTTATTTTGAGTCTCTTCCATTCTTTCCATCGGCGCCGGTGCCTCTTGCGCAGGTCCTAACACTTGGCCAGATTCTGGCTGATCGCCTACCTCCATCATCTCAGTCTCTGTAGAGATGATGTCTAGGATGTTTGGCTCGTCTGCTGAGGGGTGTCTTTCGTCTTCCAGCGTGTGTACCTGCATTTTTTTTTAAATACTCTGAAGCAGCAGATTTGGTCAACATCAGTGGCTGGAATTTTTCTGATTGGCCGTGGAAATAAATTCAGTGACAGGTAATCCTTAGGTAGTGATCATATATTGCTGCAGAAATTCTCATGGGCGAGCAGATAAGGGATATTTCTGCGAACAACTTGTGCGATCATCCTCATGCGCGGCCATTTTTATATGCGGACAATTGGGCCTTGACGAACAAATCCTTAAGCGGACAGCTCGCTGTAATTTTTTTTTTTTTATTTTTTTTTATTTTTTGGCGAACAGCTCATGTCGGCATTAGGCGAACAGCCCCCTGTGAAATTTGTGCCGAACATCACATGGAGTGAACAGTGGGTGAGTTGCGATCAACTCCCGGGCACGAACAATTCTCGACGAACAAGTTATGGGCGAACCACTAGCTTCAGGTGAGCATCCACTGGGCGGCGAACAGCCTTATGCGCGAACAACCTTTGGGTGAGCAGCCGTTGTGGAGCATGCAGCGCAGTAGGCGAGCAGCTCCTCACGTCGGCGAACAGGTAGGCGCGGCGAACAGCCTCTATAAACTTATTCTTTCATTACGTATGTGTGAGCAGCCTGTGTATACAAGGAGCGAACAAGCTGCTTTTAACAACAGGTTTCTCATGAGTCGAGCAGCTCCCCTCAGCAGCAAACAGCTAGTACGCGGGTGTCGGTGAGCAACCGTCGCGGCGAGCAGCAGTCCCGGCAAACAGGCTGTTGCGGCGACCAGCTTCTGCATCATTTGGGCGAACATCCCGCAAACAATTGTGGGCCGCGCAACCATCTCCGTGATAGAGCGACCACCGGAGCGGTGCGTTATCAACTCGGTGGCGCGCGAACAATTAATGCGAGAACAACTACATATATATTGTCGGCTAACAGCGAGCGAGCAGCTCCTTTAGGCGGACAACTCGTTGCGATGACCAGCACATCCGGCGAGGAGAGCAGCGGTGTCGACGACCAGCTCCTTATGGCGAGCAGTCCGTTTCGGCGACCAGTCCATTGTGGCGAGCAGCTGGTGCGTCCGGCGAATAGGTCCATTGGCGAGCATCCTATGTTGGCGAACAAGTTGTGTGCGTGGATGTCGGTGAGCAGCAATCGCGGCGAGCAGCTGTTGGTGGCGAGCGACTCCTGCGGTGACCAGCTCTTGCATCATTTGGGCGAACAGGTTCTTGCGAGCGAGCAGCCCCTCCGGCGTACTGCTGCATGCGGCGAACATCCACCCGGCGAGCAGCACATACGGCGACCAGGTCATTGAGGCGAACAGCACTCGAGCGAACAGGTGCTCCGGGTGGCGAACAGGCCATGTACGCGGACACCGGCGTGCAACTTGTAGGCGAGCAGGTCCTCTAGCGACCAGCTGTGTGCCGCGCGGCGAACTTCTTCATAACACGAACAGCCTGTGCAAATATTCAACTTTGACCACCAACCGCTTTTGACCAATTTCAGCATATCGAGGAACCGCCATACATCTTATGGGATATCCACTCCTACGAACGTCCGCCATACATCTGTGAACATCTTACGACCCGAAGTGATTTATAATAGAACTTCGTCTCAGCAGCGTGGTGCGTTGTGAAATCTGGCACGACGGAGTGTCGGTGGAGATGGGTCTCGCACTGTACACGACTATGGGCATCGATCTTGGGCCTTTTGCAGCTTCCTCTGATTTATTGTTATTTCCAAAATCGATTCCCTTCAGCCATGGCGCGTATCGCGCGGTTCCCGGCGAAGGCGGGGCTGCTCCATCCTGCTGTCGGTGACGCATGGAGGTGGCGGCTTTTGAGTTGGCGGCGTGCGATGGCGACGTGGCCCATGACGGCGGCTGCTGCAGAATGATGGTGCGGGCTTTTCCGGCAAAGTAGGTAGCGGACTCCTGTGGATTGACAAACACGACAACCTCTTTTTGCTGCGAAATCTTCAAGAGTTGTTATTCAACGGACAAGAACACCACAGCTTTTTCTCTTTTTGATCTTCAAATAAATTTTTAGAATCAGAGATTTAATTACGGCACCACCCTCCTTCTAGCGGGGGTTCCTTACCCTCGTCTTGGTCTCTCACACTGCTTCCTTTATTGTGCCTCGTCCTACTACTATGCCTTAGACTAGATGGGCCTCATTAAAAACCTCGTCGTAAACCACCCTTGTGGATAAACCGAACGGAGGGAAAAAGAGTACAACCATCGGGATCTAGTAGGCTACCAGGCTAGCTCTTGGGCGAGCTAGGGGGCGAGCTCTGGAAGGCGAGCTTGGAGGTGTGCTCTGGAGGTGTGCACTGGAGGTGTGC
>JAPKLY010000187.1:478724-493094 GCA_026898435.1 Prunella vulgaris
TTTTCTTGATAGATAATGCATTTACGGTTCTAGATATAAATATTTCATTCATATACGATAATTAGATGTGTGAACTCTCAGACAGCCTCGCCTCCGCGCTGCCACAAGCGACGCACCCCCTGCCGTCCACGGTCACGCCACGCTGTCGAAATCCGTCTTCCGCGCCTCATCCGCCTAGGCGGTTTTCCGCCTGTTCTAACCGTTTTCCCAAAAATCAGGTCGGGGCGAAGCCCGGCTGCCTAGCCCGATTTTTGCATCCATGTAAAAAAGTGAAGGAGAAGAAAAAAGTCTCCTCCCATTTCTGCAGCCAACTCATTTCTTGAAGAACCCACTTGAATGCAATATTGTAGAGAGATAGCAACCAATTTCATATCTCGCCGGAGACGGAGACTCCATCCCCTGCCACAGCAGCCGTGTTCCTCGCCGTTGAACCAGCAGCCAAAGAATCAAAAGCAACTCTGCAACCGGAAATGGCAACCATAGCCTGAAATTGAAGCTGCCATCGAAGAGACCAGAAATCGCACCTATTCTCCTGACTCCGAATCACAGCCACGAATCTGCCATGGAATCAACCGGGTGCCGGTTCATCCGGTTCGCACCGGGTCAAAGCCACTTGACCCTAAAAACGAGTTTTTAGGTATAACAGGACCGGTTACGGTTGAACCGGCCCCGCTTCTGAAATCACTGGTATTACATATAATTTTCTTGTTACTTTTTCTATTACCATATACATGCAGTCATCGTTAATACAAATGCCTCTTTCTATCAATACGTATGAAAATTTCCTTGCCAACTTTACCTACTTTATTATTTACCAAAGAGAAGAGTGCCGAATCTTTCTTCACTATAAGTACACTGCCCCTCGCAAGCACAAGCTCTGCAGTATTCACAATAATATTCTTCTCCCTCTCCCTCAAAATGAAACTAACCATCAAACTTCTCTTTTCTTATATGTCCAGCCCGCAGGACAAAGCAACAGGGTCGACGTTCGTGCCGATTTCGGGTTGCCTTCACTGCCTGTGATCATTGAGGTAGAGTAGTATATATGTATACAAATTAATTTGATCGCTTACTAATTAATTTATAATATTGACAGTTTTAATAATTTATGAATGGTGTAGGTGGCGTTGGCAGAGAATAAAGAGGACTACCCTAACAAAGATGGCGGAAGCTTTTCTTAGTATTGTTGACAACAAGGATGACTACCCTAACAAAGATGGCAGAAGGTTTTTTAAGTATAGCTCACAACTAAGACAGCTTCATTAATAGATAAATACTTGTAAGTAATACATATGTATATGCCTGCGTACTTGTAAGTAATATATATATATGTATATGCCTGCCAACTTCATGTATATATTAATTATATACAGGGACTTTATGTTTATTGTTTGCAATTCTTCCATCTCTGTTCTGTTAGATTTTGATCACACATATATATATATGTGTGTATGTATATCTGTATATTTCAACATGTACTTGGAGAAAGAAAAAACTTGGCATATAAGTCATCATCACATATTCAATAGAGCTGACACCCAATAAACACAATTTCTCCCACTTATATTAGTTGTATAAATTACACACTTTAATATTAGTTGTATAAATTACACATTGTATAAATTTTTGTCTTTAAGTTTTTACGACCATTTTAACCTTTTTTCTAAAATTTTGCTTAGTACGTTTATTTATTTATTTCAATTTTATCTTCTTGTACTATATATTATTTATATTAATTTTACCTTGTATTTATCTAAATTTTTACTAACGAAATATAAAAATTACAAGGACTTTTATTTTTTTCTTGTGTAGATCGAAAAGTATGACAATATTTCTACTCTTTCCCCGTGGACTGGCTTAAATTCCATCGTGAAAAAAACTGATCGAGGACCCAAGTGTATAATTAATATCATCTTGTTTAAAAGTGAAAACTTATGGAAAAGTGTTAAATTAATTCATTATATTGATTTTCTAATAATATATAGGATTTAAAAAAGTACACTTAAATAGCCGATGCTGTGAATATATGGAAGTACTAAGTGTATACCATATATATAAATTAATGATATACATAGTGATCCTTTCAAAAAGAAAAATGATATACATAGTGATAAAAGCTATAAATTTATTCACAATATTTTTTTTTCCAACTGATTATAGTCATATTAATTATGAGTCTTTTCATTAGATCTCAAAAAATGCATCAAAAATAAACACAAATTAAATAACACCATTGAGAATAGTGGATTAAAAAAAAAACTCATACATATGTCTCGTAAGAGTATACGCGATGAAACAAGAAATGGATGGCGTGATCGATCGCTTTTTCCATTTGCATGCAAAATATCAACTTTAACAAATTTGATGCATCACACAAGCATTGCCCTACGTACATACCATTATGAAACTATGGACACATTCATAACTGACAAAGTTAGGTATAGTTTCAAAGTGCCCACTCCCCTACATAAATTAAACATATATAAGTTAATAATAGAATATATTACTCAGTCCGTCCCGTAGGGCACATTTTTTAAGGAAAATGTGTTTTATATATAAAGTAGTATTCCCTCCGTCCCATAATTATTTTCACACTTTCCTTTTCCGTCCGTCCCACAATTATTTTCACACCCTATAAATAGAAACTATTACTTTAATTTTATCCTCACAATCTAACTAATCTCATTATTTTAATAATATAACTTTACACAACACTCTATTTTTCTTAAAAATTGTGTCATCCCAAAGGTGAAAATACCTCTGGGACGGAGGGAGTAGCATATAGGTAAATATATGTATAGGTTTGTGAGTGTGCACGTAAATTAATGTTTCCTTTTTTAGTAGTGTGCAAATTTGTGTGAGATGTCGGAATAAGGAAAGTGTACAAATTCTTTTGGAATAGAGAGAGTATATGTTTATAATCCTATTTTTTAACGTTTGACTTTTTAATAAAATTGATTTGTAATAGTTAAATGAAATAAAGTTATTTTATGATGAAAGAATATTAGTCAATTTAAGTGATGAAACAATAAGAAGATATGTTAGTAAATTATTAATGATATAGAAAAATAAAATTGGGATGTAGGGAGTAGGGGTGAGCATGGCCCGGTTCGGTTACCGAACCGAACCAAATCACCAAAACCGACCTAACCGAATTTATTATTATGAGAAACCAAAAACCGAACCATATACATTAAAAACCGAAAAAACCGAAACCGAAATTTCCGGTTCGGTTTCGGTTCAAAACCATATTAACCGAAATATCACTAGTCAAAATTGTGTGTGCGAAAATAGGGAGAGGGGAAGTGGTGACTTGGTGGCCGCCCGCCGTGAGCTTAGGCGGACAGCGACGGATGGGAATGGGGTGAGCGGCGTGAGGGTAAGGGAGAGAATTTCTGTAAGTGAGACGCCGTGACCGTGAGGGTGAGGGAGGAAATTTGGAAATGATAACTTACTGATTTGAGGGTTAGGGTTTTTTTTATTTATATGTAATGTAATTATATATATGTAATATAATATTTATTTAATTTATTTATATATTTAGTAATAGTATTATACATATATAATTATATATATATATTTAAATTCGGTTCGGTTTTCGGTTTTTCGGTTTTTTTATCTTAAAAACCAAAACCGAAAACCAAAATATGAAATATTTAAAACCAATACCGAACCGAATACCAAATTAACCGAACCAAATTCTTATTTCGGTTTGGTTCGGTTCGGTTTTTCGGTTAAAACCGAATAGTGCTCACCCCTAGTAGGGAGCATGTATATATACTTCTTTCGTTTGAGTAAGTCTCTTGTGCACTTGGTGCACCGTGCAATTCAAATGTATTTCTAAAAAGTTACATAATTTAATACTGAAAGGTCACACGTATTATTACTGAAAGTTTCACCGTTAAAAAACATGAATTGCACAATTTAATATTAATTGTATAAATTTAAAAATATTTTGATGCTGATTATTTTATAAATTTACAAGACCAATATCATATTTTAAAAAGAAATATGAATTGAAAACTTAATATTAAGAGTTTGTAGGAGTAATGAATTAATGTGACACTAATTAATTTCTTAAAAATTAGTATTGATTAAATAATATATGCTTTCTTGTTTTATACGAAGAAGATTGGCAAACCATGTGCAAATTAAAGTGAACAATACTCCATCATTAATAATGAGATATACTTCAATCACATTACATATCTTTGTTTCTTTGTGCCAAAAGAGGAAAAGGTGAACTTTTTTATGGTTACATCATTTATAGCATGTAATAATACATTATGCGTTGGATTTGGACATGTTTATATATTTTAGAGTCAATATGAGCATACAGTTAAAATATACTCCCTCCGTCCATGAATCT
Source organism: Prunella vulgaris (assembly GCA_026898435.1). Lineage (NCBI taxonomy): Eukaryota > Viridiplantae > Streptophyta > Magnoliopsida > Lamiales > Lamiaceae > Prunella > Prunella vulgaris. Next base: position 483,094 of record JAPKLY010000187.1, read on the forward strand.
TTTTCCCATTTCATCGTGAATACGAGATTTAATAAAAAGTAGTATTATATTAAAATAATAGATAAAATAAAAAAATTAAAATATTGTGGGGCCCAAGATTTTATTGTGAGTATGAATTATTTCCAAATAAGAAAATGAGAAAAAGTTTTGTGGACAAATAAAAAAGGAAAGTGGAAAATAATTTGGTGGATGAAGAGAGTAACTTAATGTATTTTAAATGTTTATAATTGTTGGAGATAATGTAATATTAATTTGATTGGAAAAATGGAATGAAATGTCCACCCTAATATAACTGAGACGTGTTATTAATATAACTAAAATATAAAAAGTGCATGAATTTAAGATGCATCAATATATATGAGACTTAGGTGAAGGAAAGTTATAAATTCAACTACCATGTACGACGTGCATGATAAAAAAATAATATTATTCTCACTTTTCGATAAAAATAGAATTAAAATTGAACAAATCTAAAGAACAATGGAACCAAAATGAAAAATTCAAAATTTTTGGAATCAAAAGCGAACGCTCAATAAATTATGGGACCCAAAAACTTTTTTCTCGCTCCTAACGTATATTACGAATTTTGGACATTTCTTCTTTCCACAAAGGAAACGACATATAGAAATTTGTCAATATTGAACACCCAATTATCTTAACCAACACAACATACCTGAGTAATTAATACTTACAAGTTTTACGTTCTCCATATTAATTTCAACGAAAACATATAATATCTATTCGATACATATCACTAGTATGAAATATTATAAACAAATAGAATTGTAATTAAATTTGCTTGCTTTCATAATCAACTTAAACTTTCAGCCTTATGACATTTAAAAATGTAAATTAATTTTAAATAGTACACCAAATCTAATATAAATTTTACAAGGAGAGAACTTTACTATATTTGCAGTTCTCAATCCGCCACGTTGCACATTTTAAGGGATTCACGATTACAACTATAGGATCCATTATGACAATTACAAAAATGACTATAGTACGTAACACAGCTTATCAGCGGTGCACATTAATTAGGACACATTTCGGTAGTACAAAGTGGAAGATCAGACATTTCATCCTTCATTTTCCAACATTCGTGAACACACTCGTCGGTACAAGTGTTAACAAAATCATCCAATTCAATACCATAAAATGGAGACAGAGCACCCTCGTCTTCTCCAATATCTATCCCAATATCATAAGAATTATGATCAAACCAACCTTCACAAAAAAGGGTTTTGTGTTTTTCATTTTCGTGCTTATAACTTAGTCAAACAATATTGTTTGTATTTACAAGCATAAATTAATATTTATAATGAGGTCACTATACATATATTATGAATTCATAATATTTTTTCAATATGCTCCAAATTAAAGGACATTAATTATTATAAAGTTTTTATTCCTTCCAAATGTATTTTCTATTGAATCTTGCGTGTGTTAATTTAAGTTTATGGTTACGTGTTACACTTTTGTTCACATTTCTTTATGTTTAATAATATATGCTAACATTTATCACACCAAAGTTATCGTAGCTCACTTTCCTAATTTCTCTTGTTGGATCAGACTACTATGTTTGTATGGCTCAAAGAAAACACCAATGTACGTAAGGTTTAATTATGTAATAAAATATTTGGAGTAAAATGTTAAATGTATGAATTGACCCTAATTCATTAGGCTCCACCTTATAGGCAAATGCCTTATATTTTTTTTTATCAGTAAAAGCTTTATTCATTTTTTCCCAAAAAAAGGGGTATAAGAATATAAATGGGTGACTAATATTGGATGGCATGATAAATTTTATCAATTTTGTGTTTTTGTGCAAACAAGTAGAGGCAAACGTTGGACAAAATTTTTTTTAAGCTTTTTTATCAAACATCACCATCCATACATATAGTGTTCCAAAGATCTTATGCTTTTATCACTTACATAGAAAAAAATGCTAATTTAAAGCGGGGTGTCGTGTTTGAAGAGGGCACTAAAGTGGAAAAATATTTCAAATTTTAATTAGGATCAAGACGAGGACGAACACACCCTCTTCATATCGCCCCAAATTCTTATATACACATATTTTCGTATTATATATATATATATATTTATATGTCCCCTATTGATGGATTAATACGTACATGCATTCATTAGCAAAGCAGGATAGTGAATAAAAAAGTAGGATAGTCATTAATTCAGGCCTATATTCATCAAGATATTTTTTGAAATAATATTATAATATAGCAAAACTCATATACATATAATCGTTACCATGACACTACAATATCTACAAAACTCAGCTTTATGTTTTTCATATTTAAAAAAAAATTATTACGTAGATTTATAGCATATAGAACGAGATCACTTATATGAATTTTAAATTTTTTGGTCAAATAGTTTCAGCTGTAACCATTTAATTAGAACTAAACAATTTAAACATGATACTCTAGCCTCTAGGTAGAAAAGCATGCACTTAATTAAGATATCTGGAATAAAACACACTACTATATATATATATATAATATAAAGCTGAAAATAGTACTGCAGGAAGGCCCAGAGAGTAGCTACTTCATTAAGTCATTACACACACCAATAATTCAGTACGAAATTCAAATATATATATATATATATATATATATGCTACGTATGTTCACTTCTGGGATGACACAATTTTTGACAGAAAAAAAAGAAAAGTATGAAAACAATCATGGGATAAAGAGAATAATATTTATTGCGTGGAGTGTCACTGAAAGAGGACATGCATTTAAGTGGAGAGTTGGAAAATCATTTTGGTTATTTTGGAATTTATGGAAAAAAAATTAAAAATTTGGTTATTTCGGTAAAATCCGATACCGAATTGAATATTTCGATTTCGATTATGTTTGATTTTAAATAAATTCAGTTGATCGGTTCGGTTTTCGATTATCACAATTCGGTTCGGTTTAATTGCAACAGTGCATAGAATCACGAACTCAAACTTTTGTGGGCCCAATAAGGATCTGCATGAGATTGATGCCTCTTCAAATTTATGATCATTGTTCTAAAATACCATTTGTAGATTAAATTATAAGGAAATTACTACTACACAACTTAATTATATATAATAATGTAAAAATTTGTGTTAACTTTTCCGATATAAACAATTAACATTAATTATTCCCTAAAAATTTAATAATTAAATTAAATATTTTCCAATGAAAACATATTGTTCCATGAAAAAATTAATAATATTCAATAAAAATAACAAATTAATGAACATCGTTTAAAAGAATTTACCACATAATTTGGCATCCTCACTGTAAAAGGACACAAAATCTAACATGTTATGGAATTAATGAGTGAAGACTTCAGTGTAAATTACTCATTAATTAATTGAATCCAGTTGGTACGCTGATAAAAATTTGGGTGTGTAGAGCTCATATAATAATTAATACTAACTAAGTGAATTCTATATATTAATTAATATATATACATCAAAAAGAAAATAATATATATATTATCACATTAATTAATTCTTCTCCCTCAATCAAATTAAAATAAAAGTTAAAATCATATTTGTGTCCCTGATCCTCTTCTCTTGTCTCCACTCGATCCGCCGGTGGGTGGACACAATAACAAATATAATCATTCTCGCTGGACAAAGCAACATGTCCGGCAAGATTGTGTTAGCAGAAAATTACACCGAATTCAATTCAAAATTTGCTGGAAACAAAACGTGGGAGGAGGCACGGGATTCTCTCCATTGGGATCCCTCCAAGTTGCACGGGAGAGGCTTCGGAATGCCCTTTGCAAACACTCTGCTTAATTAAGAGAAACCCTGATTCGACGCATCTGAACCTGGCCTCCTCACAACTTCCGTGTTAGGAGGGCAGTCCTCGTTCCTCTATGCCAACGCCACCTACACCATTCGTAAATTAATTGATCAATCAATATTATAAAATTAGTTAGTGATCGTATATATATATATACCGTATTGTGCGCGCGTCCCTCTTAAACAGAGCGTTGGCAAAGGGCATTCAGGGCCTCTTCCGGGCATCTTGGCGGGGTCGTCTTCAAGCAAAGAGGTGGATCAGTGGACTTGGATGGAACTCCGTGTAATTTTCCGGTAACACGCTTATGCCGGACATGTATGTCCGGTGAGAAAGAATATATTTGCAGTTGTGTCCACCCTGCGGAGTGGACACAAGAGAAGAGGATGAGGGATAGAAATATGATTATAAGTTTCAATTTGATTGAGGGAGAAGAATAATGTGATATATATGGAGCTTCTGATATGGCTATTGTATGTATTTATAGTGGCGAACCGTGGCCAACTCTTCTTTTTTATGTATGGCAGCCCATTCCTTCGCCAAACTGTATATGCATACTGACGAAAGTGAGAGAGACCCGCCAAACTGCATATATACTGATATATGTATACTTGAGAGAGAGAGAGAGAGAGGGGGTGTTCTGATTTCGTAGTTGGAGACCCACATCAATTTTGGCATATTTATTAATATAACGAGATTTTGAAAATAATTGTCAAACTAGGGTGAAAGTTGAAGGGTTTATGAAAATCTCATAGTATTGACCGGTGGCGTGTCAATTGAAAATAATACAAAACTACTCTTTCTCAGGCCGTGGATGATGATTCCATCAATCTATGGAATATGATGAAATATTCTCTTTTACATAAGTCTCAACTCTTCCCCATGACTTTATATATATATAACACTGTAGAAAGACTCAACTCCCTCCCCCACACGTATAACAACCGTAGTTAGAGAGACTCTGTATTTATTTATTTTTTTTAACCAAAATTGTGTGTATATAGATATATATATATATATATATTATATAATGAAGTTTTTGAATAGTAGTTAATTTAAAATGTTGATTTATTTGTGGATTATTTATTTCTTTACAGGTTGTACATGACCTAAAAATTTGGGAGTTTGTTTTTGAAAAATTCAAAGGGTATATTTCATCATATTTCTAATAAAATATATGTTTTTTTTAAATAATAGCAAATTCATTTTCAACAATATACATTGTTGTAACTTCAACGCATATATATAGAAAAGGGACAAAATAGAAACACATATACATACCACACATATGCAGAAATTAAGAAAAAAATATAAAAATTATAATCAGAAAAATAATTAAAGATATCAAAATTTGTGAATATTTATATATTTATATTATCTTTAAATTATAATAATAGATTATTTTTTCATTTAATATGGCTAAAATTTAAAAGAGAAAAAAAAATTATAGTTACCTCCATTTAATATTTGCAAATCTTGATATTTATATTATATTTAAAATGAATAGCATGTGAATTTAATTTTTTTAAACAAATTATTTTATTATTTGAGTTTTTATTAAAAAGAAAGAAAGAAAGAAAGAAAGAAACCACCTATATCCATAATTCCTCCTAAATCTACTCTATTTTAACAAACCTTATATTTAATTTATTAATTTTCTAATTTTCTTAAATTTAATAATACGCATCTCAATTATAAGTTTTCTCATATTCAAATAAGTCTCCATTGTTTCATCCGAGTTCCACATTAAAGGTAATTAGATGAATTTTACAGTAAAAGATAGGCGTTGATTTTCTGAATTTCATCATTTATATGTTTTTTTTGTTGTAGATTTACTTTAGATATGATTGAAATCAAGCAATGCCGATTTGGTTGATGATCATTACCATATGTTCCCTGCCTGTAACCAGAATCATGAGCAAAATAACGTGGCTTTATAAATGATATCATTGCATTGTCCCCTCCAGTCGGATTTTCTAATACCGACTGGATTGTGCGGCCCAAGACACAGGAATCAAATTCAGTATTATACTATTTTCAATTGACACGTCATCAGTCGGTACTATGAATACCACCTGACTTTATTTTCATAATTCTTACAATTTTCACCCTAGTTTGATAATTCATTTTCAAAATCTCGTTATATAAATAAATTTACCCATCATTTTTTTGGCCAAAAAAAATAGAAATTGAAAATCTAGTAAGAAATTGTTAAATGTGTGAAAAAAAATGGAGTAGACTATGATAAATTGCTATTCAAATATATATAAATATACTACTACGTAGATCCGAATAATTTTAAATCACTAAAACCGTGTTTATTTTTAGTGTATCTTGCATAAGAAAACATGAGACAACATAATTTCAATTTCTTAATGACTAAGAATAAGTCTTCCACTATTAGAATATATACATCAGAAAGTCATGTCCATGTTACTCCATGCCCCCATCACTCTCCAAATTTGTAGAATATTTGATTTACCATGCTAACGTCAAATTTTTTTTTTTTTTTTTGTATATTTGATAAAAAAAAATCTATCTATAACTTTAAAAAAGAAACTGAAAATATACACCCAAGTAGGCCGAAGTGTGAGATTAGCAATAAAATGGTAAAAAAAAGGATATTGTTTTTTAAGAACCGTTAATTTAAGAGGGTGATAAAATAAGAATCATAATTTTTTGGACTGATAAAATAAAAACTGTAACTTTAAAATGTGGACCTAAAATATAATTTCTCCTTCCTAGTTTTGTTTTCTCTATCACTTCACTTTCTATATAGGCTATACATGTTTAAATTAAACCTCATTCCACTAATAATTTCACACAAAAGTATATTTCTATAATTTCATTCAGTTAAATTGATTAATATTGTTTAATAAAAAAATATTTTATCTATTTAAATACTACAAATTAACTTCATAAAAAAATACTAAAAAATCAAATGAAAAAATAAATTTAGGATAGAAGAAGTAGTATATATTGCAATAGGTAAGAAAATTGTATAACTTATAAAATGATAAAAAAATATATATATACTGCAATATTAAACCTAAAAATATATGTAGTGTAAATATAAAATTAATGTGGTAGAAATATGAGTAGCTGTCTTGCATAAAAAAACATGAGACAACATAATTTCAATTTATTAATGATGAAAAATAAATCTTCCACTATTGGAATTCATGCATCAGGACGTCATGTCCATGTCCCCCACTCTGTAGAATATTCAGTTTACCATGCTAAGGTCCATTTCAAAAAAAAAAAAAAAAAGTTTACCATGCTAAGATCAATTTTTTTTATATATTTGATAAAAAAATTATATCTATAACTTCTTTAAAAAAAATGAAAATATACAACCAAGTAGGTCGAAATGTGAGAGTAGCAATAAAAATAATAAAATAAAAGAATATTATATTTTAAGAGTTGTAACTTAAAGGGTGATAAAATCAGTGTTCTAAAAGTTGCTAGTCGCTAGTCGGTCGGACCACTAGGGTCTAGCGACTAGTCGGGGACTAGTCGGGATTAGTCGGAAACGCTTAAACGATAAAGATTATTAATTATTTAATAAATTAATACTACATTACGCATAAAATAATAATAAAAAGTTAACATAACCACCTTTAAAACTTATAATTATAAATGATAACCATGAAACTCCAAAAGAAATAAAGTTATAATTTAAAATCCAAAAGATGACACATATTAATTTAAATTTTAAACTTTAACATATTAAAAGATAAGCATCATGATATGGGAAAAAAAAAAACTGTAAACTCAAACTAATAATGGAGTAAGTAGTTTCTAAAGGACAAAGAAGAAATCGAAAAAAAATTTATTTTACATAAATCGGCGCCTAGTCGGCCATTAGTTGGCAAGTCGGCCACTAGTCGGCCATTAGTCGGCGAGTCGGCTACTAGTCTTCTAGTCGGTTGTCTAGTCGGCTTAAATTAGTCGGCGTCTAGTCGGCAAGTCGGCCGACTAGTCGGATCTAGGCGCCGATTATTGCTCCAGACGTTTTTTTCTGCCGATTAGGGGTAAAAAGGGTCGACCAAGGACCGACTAGCGCCTAGTCGGCGACTAGTCGTCCGACTTGGCCGTTTTTTAGAACAGTGGATAAAATAAGGAACATAGCTTCTCGAACTGATAAAATAAAGATTGTAACTTTAAAAAAAATCATATTAACAAAAAGTTAATAAAATGCATATTTCTTTTTGTTTTATCATACATTTTTTTCCTTAAAAAATGTATCAATTACTACTCCCTCCATCCCAGACCAATTTGCACACTTTCAATTTTGGGTTGTCTCAAACCAATTTGCACACTACTTAAAAGGAAAACATCGATTTGCGTGCACACTTACAAAACTTTCCACACATTTACCCATACACCACTACTTTATTTAAAAAATATATTTTTCTTAAACCATATGTCATCCTAGGGGTGCAAATACCCCTGGGACGGAGGGTCACTACAACATAAATGACTTTATGTAACATTTTATTGTAACACTTTTAGTTTATGTAACAAATTTTGGTAACATATTTCTAATTTATATATTATGTAACACTTTATGTAATACTTTATAATTCTGTAACACTTACATACAACACTTTTAAATAAGTAACACTTTTTAGGTAACACTTTTAAATATGTAAAACTTTTTCGGTAACACTTTTACAAAGGTAACACATCTAGGTAACACTTTCACATAGGTAACATTTTTTGGGTAACACTTTATAAAGGTAACACGTTCTACGTAACACTTTAACATGTGTAATATTTTTAAGTAATACTTTTATATGTGTAACATATATGTCTATTTTTATTACACTTGACTGGATTTAGTTCATTTAGTTTATATAAATATATATATAAAGCTACTTATACAACTGAATTGATAACTATTAACTATAAAATAAATATATTAGTGATATTTAAGTATGCTCTAGTGTATAATAATGTATTATATTTTTTAGTAATCTTAATTAATAATTAATATATATATATATATATATATATACATTTACGAAAATTCATATACATAAGATTTATCTATAATTTATTACATAAGAAATATATATATAATATATATTAATTATATAACTATAAACTATATATAATTTATTTATTTTTAGATATAAGTATATTATTAAAAAATTTGAATGAAATATAGGTAGGAAATAATTTAGTTCATTAAGAAATAAATTTATCATTTAATATGTGTTACTTATTCACCATTGTTCTATTTAAAAAATGAATAAGAAAAAAAATATTTATAATGAGTTAAATAAAATTGATGTCCAAAATATATAAGATATAATGGACTAATCAAGATGGTAGTTGTTGGAATCTTAAATCCAAGAGGTACAAGGATCAAAACTCAAAAACTACAATATTTTCATTTTTTTTTTTTACAAAAAGTGTTACTTATAGTTTAGATGTAACATTTAATAGGTGTTACATATAAAATGTAACACTTTTTTTTAAAGTGATACAAATATTAAAAAAAGTGTTACCTTAGACTTTAGGTTACACAGACAAGTGCAATGCCCTAAAAGTGTTACCTATTTATAATAGATAACACTTTATATACATTAAGTAACACTTTTTTGATGTTACATAATGTCATTTATGTTGTAGTGGGTGTACTATAATGAAAGAGTTGGAAATGGAAGCATGACCTTTTTCTTTTCTTTTTTCTTTAAATCTCAACTAAACTCACTCAGCTAGCCTACTTCGTTCGCACTCCACCTACCAGAGAGAGAGAGAGAGAGAGAGAGGCCGTTGCAACTCAAAATTATACTCTCTTTATCCCATAGAAATTTGCACACTTTCCTTATTTGGACGTTCCACACAAATTTGCACACTACTAAAAAAAAAAACATTAATTTACGTGCACACTCACAAACTTTTACACATATTTACCCATATACCACTACTTTATATATAAAACTATTTTTTCTTAAAAAATGTGCCGTCCCGTAGGATGCAAATTCCTACGAGACGGAGGGAGTATTTCATTATTCAGTGTTACTATTAAATTATATTATTTTAATAAACTAACTAATACAATTAAAAATATAAAAAAAATTAATTTATGAAGTAGAAGTGTCGATTTTCATATATAAAATTTGAGCTAACATTTACAAAATATAAATTACTAGTTACCTAATTTGAATACGGATATATATGGGACAT
>JAPKLY010000187.1:498094-597246 GCA_026898435.1 Prunella vulgaris
CATAGTAACTGTGTGTAATGTTGTTAGGTAAGAGGACTTCTTGTCCTCCATTTGAAATACAAAAAAAATTTTGATCCAAAAAAGAAACTAAGGGACGCTTGTTTCAAATTTTTCAATAGTAATTAGAATGAAATTTTATTTTCCTTCTTTATCCTTACATATGTTGAATAAGAGTTTATGTTAATAGTAATTACATCATTAGTGTTGTGCTTCAATTTTGGAATAAGTTGATAAAAAAATAGTTGTTGATTGTGGTATGAGGGATTAATTGAGTAGGATGATTATATGATGAGATGAGGGTAATAATTACCTTATTTACGAGGAAAATCAATGTTGTATACCTCATTTGTTCTCATTACCTACTATAATTATTATAGATTTATTCTCACTTCCATTACCATTGAAGAATTTTCATACCAATATTTTGATTAATATATTTTTTTTCTTATAATCGTTTCTCCTCCAACATTTCCAATTTCGGATAACAACAATAGTATGAAGACATTTTTTTCCATCATTTTCGGGTCATACGAAAAAATATATATGTTCATTTTTAATCGAGATCAAAAAACAAGTATCACCTTAATATTATTTTTACCGTACAGATCCTTGAAAAAAATATTTTTCCTCAAATAATTATATATGGATGATTTACATATAAGTTCAAGAAAGTCACTATATTTACAAATAGATTCAAAATATTTACACAGAAGTACATTTTTTTTGTGCACAACACCTATTTATAAATATAATAATTTTTTTGAACCTATATGTAAGTCTCCCATCATAATGTTACTCACTCTATCCTACAGGAATTTGCACATTTTCCTTATTCGAACGTCCCACACAAATTTGCACACTATTAAAAAAGGAAACATTGATTTACGTGCACACTCACAAATTTATACACATATTTACCCATATACCACTATTTTATATATAAAACATATTTTTTTTTAAAAATATGTCATCCCGTAGGGTGCAAATTCTTAAGGGACGGAGGGAGTATATTGTTTCAGTGGCAACCTTTTTAAATTTCTAGTTACCTAATTTCAATACGGATATGGAGCTAGCATAGGCCTAATTTCCAGTATGGGCAACTTCTTAAGTTAGCTGAGTCAAAGACTTTTGTACATCATACTTCGTTGCTACCAATTTGCTATCCATTTCACCGGTTAGCTTTAATGATCGTCTTTGTACTTGAGCATAATATATTATTCACTGCATCAAAATAAATTACTACCTCCGTCCCACAAAAGTTTGCATACTTTCCTTTTTAGTTTGTCGCACAAAAATTTGCACACTCCTAAAATAAAAATATTCCTTTAAATTTTCACCTTTAAAATCTTTACCTCATAATCTTCACCATACACATCCTACTCATTACACTTTTCCTTAAAAGTCGTGCCCCCAAACGTACCGCAAACTTTTGAGGGACGGAGGTAGTATTATGTATAAATATATCAATATGTTTAAGAAATTTCCAAAAAAATATTTCATAGTGGGGATTATCTACGGAGTTGGCTCTGATTTACATATTGATTTTAAAAAGTGACTATATTTACAAATTGGTTCACAATATCTGTACAGAAGTGTAATTTTTTCCTCTGCACAGAAGTATATTTTTTTTCTACATAGAACCAATTTGTAATTTTTATCAATTTTATGAACCAATTTATAATTTTTCCTTTTTTTATTATATATACTGTTGTAATCGAGAGAAAAGCTAAAGCATAAAGTAAATAACACAGTATTGATGACCCAGTTCGTCACACAGTGACTACGTCTGGGGGCGACCAAGCCAGGAGATTATACTATAATGAATTGTCGTTACAATCAATATGAAAGTATATTGTACATAATACAGGGAACAATACTATATATATATAATACCTAACCCTAAGTCTTGTGGGCCTAAAGTCCACTGGATATATCTAATATTATATCCACACAATATAATAATATATTTACATATATTATAACACTCCCCCTTGGATATAATATGACAAGGAAGAATGCAAGTGTTACTTAGTGGAGTGTTACAAATGGCCTCGAGGATACAATCATCAGGATTGTTTAACATTTGTTACTCCCCTTGAAGATAACAACCTTCCAAGTCGACGCATCCCGACTCCATGTACGTACTTTTCAAAAGTCGAAGTGAGAAGGGATTTAGTGAACAGATCAGCTAGATTGTCACTTGAGCGTACTTGTTTTATCGTGATCTCACCACTCTTCTGGAGTTCGTGAGGATAAAAGAATTTTGGGGATATATGCTTCGTCAAGTTCCCTTTGACATAGTCTTTGCTCATTTGTGCAATACATGCAGCATTATCTTCGTAGATAATTGAGGGGCTTAAGTCAACAGAAGGGATACCACACGAATCGTGAATGTGTTTTATAAGGGACTTTAACCACACACATTCTCGTGCAGTTTCGTATAAAGCTATGATCTCTGAGTGGTTTGACGATGTGGTCACCAAAGATTGTTTGACAGATCTCCATGAAATGGCTGTTCCACCACAGAGGAAAACATAACCCGTTTGCGATTTCGCATTATGGGGATCAGATAGATAACCAGCATCAGCATAACCTATAAGTGTTTTGTCTTGGTTTCTTTGATAGAAAAGACCAAGATCTTGAGAACCTTGAAGATATCGTAAGATATGTTTTACACCATTCCAATGTCTCCTCGTAGGGGAGGCACTGAACCTTGCAAGTAGATTGACTGCAAAGGCAATATCGGGCCTAGTGCAGTTTGCAAGATAGAGCAGTGCACCAATTGCACTTAGATATGGAACTTCAGGTCCCAATAGCTCTTCGGTATCTTCTTTAGGTCTGAATGGGTCCTTTTCCAAATCAAGGGAACGGACAGCCATTGGAGTGCTTAAAGGATGAGATTTATCCATGTGGAATCTCTCCAACACTTTCCTTAGGTAAGCTGATTGGTGTATCAGTATTCCTTCAGGGAAATGCTCGATCTGCAGGCCGAGACAGAACTTGGTTTTACCCAAAGTTTTCATTTCAAATTCAGTTTTTAAGACTGAACTTGCTTCTTCAATCTCTTTCCTTGTTCCAATAATGTTTAGATCATCCACATACACCGAGATGATGCAAAAACCATTAAGGGATTTCTTAGTAAAGACACAAGGAAAAGCCTCGTTATTTACGTATTCCTTCTTCAGGAGGAATTCGCTTAGTCGATTATACCACATACGACCTGACTGTTTTAAGCCATATAACGAGCGTTGCAACTTAATGCTGAACATACTACGATGTTCGTTATTCCTCATTTGGGGAATAGTTAATCCATCAGGGATTTTCATATAGATGTCAGAATCTAATGATCCGTATAAGTATGCGGTAACTACGTCCATTAGCTGCATTTCTAAGTTTAGTTTAACTGCCAGGGATATTAGGAAACGGAATGTTATGGCATCCATAACAGGAGAGTAAGTTTGATCGAAATCAATATCGGGTCTCTGCGAAAACCCTTGAGCCACTAACCTCGCTTTGTATCTCACAATCTCATTGTTCTCGTTTCGCTTTCGTACAAATACCCACTTGTATCCAACAGGGACTACATTTTTTGGGGTACGAACGATGGAACCGAAAACATTTCGTTTGTTTAGCGAGTCTAGCTCTGCCTTTATTGCAGCTTCCTATTTCACCCAATCAGAGCGCTTCCGGCACTCGGATATAGTTTTGGGTTCAGGATCTAGATCATTATTAGAAATGGTGAAGGCAATTAAGGCTGCAAATGTGTTGTCGACAACAGTTGTATTTCTGTTATAAGTTTCTCCCGTGTCTACGAAGTTTGTTGAAACTTCAATGTTTACATCGACCAGATCCTCTTCATTTCCCAAAGGGTATCGGTCTGATGATTCCGCTTTTTCAGAGTCATTAATTGATTTAGCACGTGAGTTTTGACTCTGATTTTCGTCTGCAGGACGAATCTCTTCAGGAGATTTTAGGGGTGACATAGTGTGTTTACTAGCTTTACACTTACGCGAATTCGGTTCGCTTATGTTAATGTTTCCTTTACGCTTCTGGCGCATGGGGGGATTAACATTTGTCTTCAAGGGGAGTTGTACCCTTTGAGGCGCATTTACCGCAGGTATATGCGACTTAGTCACTCCTTTATGATCAGTGAATGCATCTGGCAGGTTATTTGCTAGGTATTGCAAATTTATTATCTTCTGAACTTCAAGTTCAGATTGATTTGTGCGTGGGTCTAGGAAGTGAAGATCTTTTGTGTTCCAAGTTATTTCACGGCATTTATTAATTGTGGTATTTTTCTCTCCCCCTAAGGCCGGAAATAGATCTTCGTCGAATGTGCAGTCAGCGAAACGGGCTGTAAACTGATCCCCAGTTAAAGGCTCGAGGTATTTAAGTATTGTGGGAGATACAAAACCGATATAAATATCGAGTTTTCTTTGTGGGCCCACAGATGTTCGCTTAGGTGGTGGTATTGGAACATACACTGCACAACCGAATGTACGCAGATGGGAAATGTTAGGTTCATTTCCACGCACGAGTTGAATAGGGGAATATTCATGATATGCAGTTGGTCGGAATTGGATTAATGATGATGCATGTAAGATTGCATGCCCCCAACATGAAACAGGTAAGTTCGTTTTGTGTAGTAGTGGTCTAGAGATTAATTTAAGACGTTTAATTAATGATTCAGCTAGACCATTTTGAGTATGAACATGAGGGACCGAATGCTCCACTTTGATTCCCAGTGTCATGCAAAAATCATCGAATGCCTTAGAGGTGAATTCACCGGCATTATCCATACGAATGGATTTAATAGGATGATCTGGGAATTGAGATCTCAACAGGATGATCTGTGCAATAAGCTTTGCAAAAGCAGTATTGCGAGTGGATAGCATGGTTACATAAGTCCACCGAGTGGATGCATCTATCAGGACCATAAAGTACTAAAATGGTCCAGATGCTGGGTGTATTGGTCCACAAATATCTCCTTGAATCCTTTCAAGGAATTTAGGAGATTCAGTTCTTACTTTACTACTAGAAGGACGAATTATTAGCTTACCCTTTGTGCAAGCATCACATATGTATTCATTAACAGAAGGGATTCTGTTGTGTGTTATGTTATGGCCTGATGAATTACATAGAATCCGACGCATCATAGTTTGTCCTGGATGTCCTAACCGCTCATGCCATAGTTTGAAAGAGTTTGGATCATTAAATTTTAGATTAAGAGCTATATGGAGATTTGAGGGTCTGATGTATGTGTAATACAGGCCAGACGAGAAAGATGGAAGTTTTTCGACGATGTGTTTACGACAATTTAAATAGTGAGTCATCAACAAATATTCACTATTGTCCTCAGTATTTGTTTCAATGTGATAGCCATTCTGTCGAATGTCTTTGAAACTGAGGAGAGTACGCTTTGATTGTGGATACAATAAAGCTTTTTCGATTATCAGCTCGGTACCCATAGGTAGAATGATCGAGGCTCTTCCGGAGCCAACGATTTGTATGTCGTCGTCGGAAATAGTAGTGACACTTCCTTTCTTTTTAGTTAATGTTTGGAAAAATTGTCTATCTTTTAAGATAATATGTGTAGTAGCACTATCTACTAAGCACAACACATTAATCTCCATAAGCACTGAAGTGTATGTTTGGTTACGTTTAGATATGAGGAATGCTAAGGAGAGCCAAGATTACAGACGCTGATTGATCAGCCGCACAAGGGATCACTTAGGTCCTACTTTATCAAGAACGTATTAAATTATTTTTGTAGACAATAGTGATCGACAATTGGATTTGACTGTAAAAATAAAGCATCGATAAGCATTCATAAATGGAATCTATAAAAGTATCATGCAACATAGTCAAGATAAAAGCCAGTCAAACATGCTGGTCCAACCAAGTAGCAAGTAATATCAAATAGTCTAATAGATAAAGCAAGTAAACAGCAAGGTGATGTCGATCACTCATTGTCTCCAAAGGCGTCTACAGTCATTGTATCACCCACTAAGATGTCATCCTTCTCCATATCAAAGCCTGCATCTGGCAGGTTGGTGTGGTGTGATTCACCTGTAGGAGCTTTTCCCTTTTTGTCTTTAAGCATGCGTTGATATAGCTCCACTAGATGTTTTGGAGTTCGACACTGGCGAGACCAATGGTCGTCGCATCCACACTTGTAACAGAGTTGCTTGTTCTGTGTACCTGAGCTCGATGGTTTGTCTTGAGGTGCATTCTTTTCAGTTGCACTAGATTGTGCATTGTTGCGACCTCTACCTCTTCCCCTACCACGGCCTCGACTTCGGGTCGATCCGCGTCCCCCACTTGCCTCATTTCCTTTCCCACGTGTACGGCCTCTAGAGTTCCTCCGAGTAGCATGTGCTTCAGGCACAGCTTGTGAGCCAATCGGTCTAGTATTGTGATTTTTCATCAACAATTGGTTGTGCTTTTCTGCAACTAGAAGTACAGAAATAAGGTCGGAGTGTGTTTGATACTCTTTGGCCCTGTACTGCTGCTGGAGTACAAGATTACTAGCATGGAATGTGGAAAGAGTTTTCTCGATCAACTGATCATCAGGGATCGGTTCACCGCACAGCTTGAGCTATGAAAGTATGCGATGCAGGGCGGAGTTGTACTCCGTCACAGACTTGAAGTCTTGGAAACGAAGTGTTGTCCAAGCATGTCTGGCTTCGGGGAGGATCACATGTTGTTGTTGTTGGAATCGATCCTGGAGGGATTTCCACAACATTGATGGATCTTTTTCAGTGAGGTATTCATTCTTAAGATCTTTGTGAAGATGATGTCTTAAGAAGATAAGAGCTTGTGCCTTTTGGGCAGTAGTGGATTTCCACCCTTGAGTGGTGGTGTCGGATAAGTCTTTTGAAGCTAAGTGGATTTCAACGTCTAAAGTCCATGTCAAGTAATTGTGGCCATCTAGTGTCAGTTCATCAAATTCACGTTTGATGATGTTTGACATTTTTGTTGCTACAAAGAAAAAAAACTAATAGATTTAGAATGTATTATTGTGTTGTAGCAATTAAAAAAAATAGGGCTTAAGATCCAATGCAATGACAAATTAATAAAAGGGGTGTATTTAATAAAGGATTGGGTGTATGACTTGTGTGAGACTTTTATTAATGGGACTTTAACCCAAAAATAATTATTGGATAAGGCCTTCAAAAAAAATTGATGATTTGGACTTTCATAATACCATTATGAATTAGATAATTATTAATGGGACTTTAACCCAAAAATAAAATAATTGTTAGGATCCAAATAATTAGGATCAACTAAATAAAATGCTCAATCATGTAAAAAAAAAAGGCCTAAATAATTAATATTAATTAATAAATTTTTTTTTAATAAGGGCTCGGCCCATTTGAATTAAAACAGGCCCAACATAGTAATTAATAACATCCCCAAAACCGGAAAGAAAAAGGCCCAAAAATTGTGGGAGGCCCAGTTACGGAATTTATTAATAAACAGAGCATGGCCTAGTTAATAAGCAGGCCCAAATACAAATATTAGGAGAGCCCATTTAGAATTAAGACCATTAGGGTTTCAGACTTAGTCGGTCAATACAGGTCTGATGGTCGAGAAATTCGCGGGATATCAAAGATCGTGGACGAAAAAGTCGCGGAATCCACGTTTCACGGTTGCCGATGCCGTCGGAGAGCGCCGTCGCCATTTTTGGCGGTTGGACGACGCAGTGCCGTCACGCATAGTCGCCGTCCATACGGAGGCGTCGCGGCCGTCGCGCCGTCGCGAGACGCGCAGTCGCCGCCGGCGTAGCGTGAGGCCGTCACGATTCCGTTCGCGTCCTACGCTGTATCACCGACGCATCGCACGGGCATTGCCGTGCCGTCAGCGCACCTGCTCTCGCGGCGCTTGTCGTCGCGCAGTCGTGGAACAGGGGTGGCGTCACGCCTTCGTACAGGAGGGGCGGAGCGCCGTCGCGAGCGCACAGAGGCATCATCTCACAGGGCCATCGTCGCGGCCGTGAGGCACCGCCGGTCGAGGCCACTTCAGGGGCCATTGGCGGCGCTCGCCGTTCGCGGCAAACGGTAGGTTTCCAAATCTAATCGGGCTGTTATTTTGGGATTTTTTATTTGATTTTGGCTTTTTCAGAAAATTGATTTCTGAATATGAATATTGGTTTCGACTTTCGTCGATTTTGTATAGTTCGATTAGGAACAGATTTTCACAAACTGAGTTTTGCAAAAAAAAAATTCGAAACAGAGGGGGTTTAGAGTTTCGATAAAAACGAAACAGGGTTTCAAATTTTGAAACAATTTTGGGGTTTCTGGAAAAAAAGTTCTGGAACCCGATTAACCAAGAAAAGGGGTTTCAAAAAAAAACTTTCTGGATTGATGCTAGTTTTCGAAAAGAATTCCTGGTTTTGAGAAAAAAAAATGGGTTCACAGGTTTTGAATTTCGAAAAAAAAATTGAGTCGAAAAACGTTTCTGCGGGGAAAAAAAAATTTCTGGGTTTTCGAAGAAGGTACGATCGGAGACGATCGTATTTTGTTTCAGGTTTTGTTCGCACAGGAATTGTGGAAACGGGTTTTGTTATGCTCATCAATATCAAAAGCATATATAAAACAGAATACGTACATAAAGCAGACAATATATTCAGTCATATATGCAATCATATTTTCTGCAGATTCAAAACATATCGATCATAAACACCGATGCATATATACAGTCATATAAACATGGAATAAATACATAACCGGGTCATATAAGACATATATGCAGGATATCAAAAAATCATGAATTTTTCTTCAGATTAATATCAGGATCATAACAAAAAAACATACAGTAAATTGCTAAATCCAAAAATTAATAATATGAGGGTGAGTTCTGAATCCAATCCGAAAATCTGCTGGAGCAATCCTCTCGTGAATCCTTATCACTCGTAGAGACTCGTGCTGATAACGTGTTGTAATCGAGAGAAAAGCTAAAGCATAAAGTAAATAACACAGTATTGATGACCCAGTTCGTCACACAGTGACTACGTCTGGGGGCGACCAAGCCAGGAGATTATACTATAATGAACTGCCGTTACAATCAATATGAAAGTATATTGTACATAATACAGGGAACGATACTATATATATATAATACCTAACCCTAAGTCTTGTGGGCCTAAAGCCCACTGGATATATCTAATATTATATCCACACAATATTATAATATATTTACATATATTATAACATATACATCTTCATTCCTTCCGAATAAAATAGGCTACAGATATTCGTATGCAAAAAGTTTGTAAGTAAATTTTTATTAGCAAATTACATGTAGGTTATTAATCATCTTGGTAATTTATTTTGTAGATAAATTAATTTTGTCGGTAAATTGTTTGTATGTTAAAGAATGAAGATATCTACATGATTTGAAAATTTTATAGGCAATATCATAGTCAATTTTACTACGAAAAATTTTTGTTGGGAAATTTCATAGGCAACTACTCTAATTCTATAAGCAATTCTTTATTTGCTTGAAGTGATTGTTAGGTTCATATTATTCGCTCATCCCTTCAATTAATGATAGTTTTAGTATTTTTTTAACGCATCTTGTACATATATTTTTAAATTCCTCACTTTTCAAGGACAATGCATTATTGTTGGGTACTTGGGTTCATATATAAATTATTCTTTTGTCCCTTCAATTTAAAATGATATAGTTTTAATTTTGTATAATCAAGTGTCACCCAATATCACACTCACTATTAATATAGGATATCTTAATATCCTTTCTCACGTGAGAAGTTCGGCTCAACACGTAGTTCCACAGGTGGATACACACATCGAGTAGGGAGGTAACTCTGATACTATGTATGAAGATCTAACCATACATTTGAAACTCAGGTTATAAGTGAGAGAATTGCCCAAACTTATAAGCTCACTCAAGAGTCAAGACCACACTCACTATCGATATGTGATACTTTAATATTGAGCCATTCGAGCTTAAATCAAACTCGGTAATATACTAATTAATAGGATTATGCAATTGTTTTTTTTAAAAGATAAAGGTGAAATATATTGAATCAAGCATAAGAGATGCTCAACACCCGAATTGTACACCAAAAGATATTACAAGAAAGGACTTATTATAATCTTGTCGAAATACATTCTAGAGGATTACACTGTCAATTAATAAATTGATACGCAAAGGTTAGGGGGTAGTGAGATCAAATCCACTTCCACGAACAGTATTTGATGTCATCAATGAGTTCATTCAAAGTATACGAACTCACTTTGAATATCAAACTATTACGGACTTTCCAAATATTCCAAAGAGCAGCCTGCCAAATTAATCCAAAGATTTTCTTTCTAATTTGACCCTTTTCTGGCTCCACAAACTCAATAAAATGATTTCGGGCTGTCGAGGCATGTGAGATAGACTTATCAAGCCAAAACGATAAGTCTTGCCAGACGAGTAGAGCAATTGGGTAAGAGAAGACGAGTAGAGCAATTGGGCAAGAGAATAAGAGGTGATTAGAGGATTCCAACGTACCTCTACACAGTGAACAAAAGCCATCTCCCAAGCCCGAAGTGAGACCTCGCATCATTAAATTATTCTTTGTAGGGATTCGTTTGTGAACAACCTTCCAAGAAAAGCCTGAAATTTTGGATAGGATCGCCTTCTACCACAACTTCCACCACAAAAATTGTATCTCTACTTCACTTGAAAAAGCTTCCACAGTCAGATCATACATCTCCTTTGTAGAGAAGTGATTCTTCATCGAACATTTCCACCTCCACTAGTCCGAGAATTCCTGTTTTATTTTGTACCTGTGAATCAAATATCATAACTCCAAATAATTAAGAAATTCGTTAACATTAAACTCTCGACCCCACTTGAAAGCCCAAAACTCACTTCCCACATCCCAAAAATTTCCAACAACTTCCTCTTTTTGAATTGATAAATTGTTAAAAATAATAGTTATACATCAGTAAAAAGTTTCAAATTAATGTCTCTTTGGCACTAAATGTCTGAAAGACATTAATTAACTGGAGGGTAAGTGAAGAAGACCATCAATCTGCACCGAGTGAAATTGGGTCTTCTAGTATGGGTTACACAAATTTTCCATATATATTAGATTCTCTATTAATGTCGCTGAAAATTTCTAATACACACCATCAACTAAGTAGGTGATCAAGTGAATATAATAGTAAAACGTTAGTGTTAAAAAGAAATAATAATATGAAAAAATTTAATCCACATCTCTTTATAAAGTGGAATTTTAATTGAGAAATTATTATTAGTAAACAGATCAATTACCTATTGAAAATATATTTATTCCATCTCATTTTACTTGATATTTTAGAGAAAATTATTTGTTCGAATTTACATGATATTTAAAGAATTCAAGAATAAAATGTTTATCTTCCCGTATTATTACCCCCAAATACAACTTTCTTAATTTTTACATCACCCTAAATTGTTAGTCAATTTTTAAGTAACTAATAAACTTGGCCATCTTTCAAAAAAAAAAAAAAAGAAGAAGAAGAGGAGAGAAATGAAGTGGTAGACGCCGGTAGGGATGGAGGTTTTAGTCACTAAAACCTCTTAAATTTGCAATATTCAAAATTAATTATCTTCACTAAGTTATTATTAAGTCATTCATTTAAAAAACCTCAATAACGTGATTAATCATTTTAGTAGATATCGGAAAATAAAAATAAAAGTTCAACACTTTAGTAAAATAAAATTTAGATATATGTGCTTCCCATTTCATTTTACTTTTAAACTCAATTGTATATTGAGTAGACCTTTTTGTAGAAGTTATTCATATAATAAAATATATATCATTAGATATATTCACTGATATCATTAGATATCTTCACTTATATCGTAATATTTGGTGAAAAATAATATTCATTATAATTCTTCTTTAAATTTGTGGTTTAATTCTTCAAGGTTAGTGTTAAATTGTTAGGTCTATACTTTGTACCTCCATTTATGTAGTCATTTCTTATGCATGTTTCTTTACTTTGGATAAGCTATATTTTCTGATAAAAAAAATATATCATAACATTTTACACTGTAATTTTAAGTTATGAGTCTAATAGTACCAGTTAGTGTGTATAATAGTATCAATAAGTACATATAATAGTATTAATTAATTTCACATTATGAAACTTGATCATAGGAGATTCTATGTTGTACATTTTGATACGAAAAAATGTAAGAGGAAGTTACACTTTTGGTTCCACAGGACACGCACCCGATTCAAAATAGTCTCAAGCATTTTAGTCTTGGTCCCATATCTTTTTTTGTTTAAAGAAATAGTCCCAAAAGATTCGAATAATACGAAATTCATCTCATGCCGTCTAACACCATTTTAAAATTAACGGGGAACTCAAGTTCTTTGCATTTGCTCTGTTATTAAGTCAAATAACACAAAATCAACACAAAAACGCATACTTTGTGGAGATTACACACACACACAAAAAAACCATACACCCAAAATCGTGAATCGTCGTCTTCTTCAACGGGTAAATTGGGAAAATTTATCCCAATAATGCTGCGCAAAATAGGAACGTGGGAAAATTCAAAACCAGATTATGGTATGTTCTTCTTCATTTTACTGAAGATTGGAACCTATTTTCTGTTGGCTAGGGTTTATGTTTTGAAGTAGTTTACCAATCGAGCATGCTAGAGTTTATGATTTTAGGTTTTGAGAATATTGATCGATGGTTTATATTGTTAGGGCTTATTTCTTTATATTATCTGTTCGAATATTGAACAATTTTTTGTTTGGGTTTATTTCATCATATTACAAGTTCGAATATTGATTTGAGAATATTGTTTGTTGGTTTATTACAGCTCCAAAAATCACTTTTTATAGTTTAAAATTGCATGCATCATGGTGGAAATATGCTTCTTTTGGGCAGTAACTACGACATAAGTACGTAGGTGGTGAAAATATTTTGTGTACAATCTTGTGGGACCAAATTTGAAACAAATATAGACGGAATATTAATGGTAGTGTAAGGTGGGACTATTTCTATAAATAAAAAAAGATATGAGACCAAGACTGAAATGTTTGGGACGATTTTGAATCTGGTGCATGTCCTGTGGGACCAAAAATGCAATTCCCTCAAAAATATAATAAGCAACGATGGATCTACCTCGTCCCAGCCTTCAAATTTTTTTTATGTATTAAAAAAAATTATAATGCATAACCCATTCTAGACGTGGATTTAGGGTGTGTTTGCAAATGATTAAAAAAGTGAAGAATCATTTTTTTTGGGAAGTTGGTGAGACCCAACTTATTCCAAGAAAAAGTGATTCTACACTTTTTAATCTCTTGCAAACACACCCTTAATCGGTTTGTTTGCTAGGGACGGATTTAGAAGTGAGGGCCATCGTCTTTTCAAAGATTTAAGGTTTCACTACAATATAGGTTTTTTTTTATTTATGTTTTAAATTCATAATATTTTATCATGTCATTCTCCTTAAATTTTAAATTTTAGCCCGATTTACATTTCGCCCCCTTAGGAAGAAAAAAAAGGATATGTCGTCCTTGTTTGTTGTGTGTTAGTATGTGCAAGCAAGGATGAAAATATCGGTATCGACGGAAATATCGGTACCTTGAATTTATGGATATATCGGTGGAAATATCGATATCGAACATCGATATCGGTAAAAAATAGAAAATTCACGGAAATTTCATTAAAATAATGGAAATTTAACATGAAATTTTAGACAATATTATTACTAGTCTTAATACATTAATTGAACTTAAAATCTCAATAAAATGAGAATCTTACAACAAACATATCAAGAAAACATACGTAAGAAATATAAAACGATACAACAATTGTTCATAATTATTGAATATTCACAGCTAATACCAAAATGATGTCCTATGAGCATCAAATGTAAAAGAAGAAAGACCATCTTGGTCTAAGCAATAATGGTACCAAGTCCCGAGGATTGAGAATTGAAAAAAAAAATATTATTTCCCGAAATTTCCCGAAAATTTTGACCGATAAATTACCGAAATTTCCACGATATTTCTCGATAATCTGCATATTTTGAATTACCCTGGACCGATATCGATATAGTAACCGAAATTTCCGATATTTTCCCGAAATTTGACCGAAATTTTGAAAAAATAATCGTTCAAGTGAATTTCCATATCGGTACCCTCAAATTTCGCGAAATTTTAAACCTTGTGTGCAAGTACCTCTTATGGTTTTATTTGTTGGTTAAAAATAAAAATCTTTCCTTACAATAAATCTCTCATTTTGAATTTTCATAAAATTTTGTTTTGACTGAAAATTTCATAGCAAAAGACATCCCAAATATGCCCAAACTTACCACAGAAAGGATATCCACACATAGTGTTCGATTGTAAAAAAAATTTCACAGCAACATTACTTTTTTATATTTATTCTGTAACTATTTTATACTTGATATTCGGCTCAAAGGTCACTAATTAATCTGAAAGATTCATAACCCATTATTTTGTATTAATGATGGTTCTGTCGCCCATAAAAAGGATAACACATACCATGCACTACAAAAAAATGCGGCCTTTAGCGACCGCCAATAAAGCGGTCACTAATAATCAAATTAGCGACCGCTTTTGCGACCGCCATGGTGTTTTGGTAAAGTTTGGAATATTAGCGACCGCATTGCGACCGTCAGCGGTCGCTAAATCAATTTAAAAATTTGCGACCGCCGATAGCGGTCGCAAACCGAAATCCGGTCGCTAAATTTTGAACCCGTAGCTGGCAACCCGGAAAAGAAGAACCGGATTGCTTTTTAATTTTAGCGACCGCATTTTGGCGGTCGCAAATATAAAATTGAATTTAGCGACCGCTTTATAGCGGTCGAAAAAATAAAATTTAATGCAAAAATAGTATCCGATTTAGGGTTGTTGCGCTTTTATTGGCCCATATAATTTTACAATTTAGGCAGTCGCTAATTTAAAAATGGCAGTCGCTAATAAGCGATTATAGAACAGAATCTGCCTCTTTTTTCTTCAATTTTTTCAGGGGGAAAACCCCACTCCCACCCCAAAAACTCTCCCAAATTCAAACAAGCATTGTTTCAACGTGTTGGTGGCAATTGTGGAGGTCTATTATTATATTGTGCTCATTGCTTCTAATTCACCGTACGTTTTTACAATTTTACCGTTTAATTTTTAATTTTGTGTATTATATATGTTTTATAAGTATTATTGTGACTAATTAAATTTCCAAATTTATAATATGCATGCATTAGAATTGATAATGCGAATAATTATTGTAATTGATTATAGTTGATTTTTTGTTTAAAAAAAGATGATGTATTTATATAGAATTAAGTGGTGATATTCAGTACCATTAACACAGTTTTTTCAAGTCCCTCTTGAATATGGTGGAAAACGTTTTTTTCCATAGTATTTCTCATTCAAAAAATATTTTTTAATATAAAATTTTGTTATTTTTTATATATAATATATGATGTAGAAAAAAATAAAATATAAAAAAGTAATTTCACACGTTTATGCCAGCGTGACAACATTTCACGCGCTCCGACGAGACACGTCATCAGTTGCTGGCCGGAAAAAAAAAGTGTATCGAATTGAAACTCTTTAAAATGTTGGGATATTTTATAATAATCGTGAACTCATTATTAAATTGAAAGTTGAGTAAAAGGTGATGTATTTATATAGAATTAACCAAAAAAGTATTTCGCATGTGTACGCCAGCGTGGCAACATTTCACGCGCTCCAGCGAGACACGTCATCAGTTGCTGGCCGGAAAAAAAAGTGTATCGAATTGAAATTTTTTAAAAGGTTGGGATTTTTTACAATAATCGTAAAACTCATAATTAAATTGAAAGTTGAGTAAAGGGTGATGTATTTATATAGAATTAACCCAAAAAAAAAATTATAATGCATGACCCATTCTAGATGTGGACTTAATTGGTTTGTTTGCCATGGACGGATTTAGAAGTGAGAGTAGTCGTCTTTCTAAAGATTTAAGTTTTCACTACTATATAGATAGGTTTTTTTAATTTATGTTTTAAATTCATAATATTTTCCGGAAGAAAAAAGGGATATGTCCTTTTTGTTGTGTGTTAATATGTGCAAGTACATGTTATGGTCTTATTTGTTGGTTAAAAATAAAAATTATTCCAATCTTTCCTATAAAAGAAATCTCTCATTTTGAATCTCCATAAAATTTTGTTTTGACTGAAAATTTCATAGCAAAAGACATCCGAAATGAGCCAAACTTACCACATAGTGTTCGGTTGTAATTATTTTTCACAGCAAATTTTTTTTTTATATTTATTTTATAACTATTTTATACTTGATATCAGATTTAAAAACAGACTAATTCGGAGGATTCCTAACCAATCATTTTGTATTAATAATGGTACTATCGCTGATAAAGAGATAACACATACCATGATTGCACCAGATTGTGATGGGACTATATTAATACTTTTGCTACTGCACTAGCTAAATTGTGCATATATGCATGTTATAAAAACATAAATTTTGAATTGCTTGATTTCCAATTTTTTTTTTTATTTGTTTGTATATTAATTAAAAAAAAATTATGTATATTTACTGTGACTTGTATTTTAAAGTAAATCGAAATATCTCCAATACTAAATATTTCTAAAAAATTCTATTATATGTTGTATAAGACAGTCTTTTGAAATGAGTCAATATTTACCATTGACATTGATTTTTAAAAAATTAAAGATTAAAGTTCATTTTCATAATATCTATGAAATGGTCTTATAAAAAACCATTCCTACCCGATAACTCACTCACTCTAACTAACTTTTATTTGAAAAATTGAAATGAATATCGATAAAAAACTTATACCAAAAAACTTATTGCCTCCTATAAAACGCCTCAGACGCATTAGCTAGGTTAATATTTTGCCCCCTATGTACCAACAAATTTATATGTCATTTCTTCATAAAAAGATGTAACAATTATTATGTTTGAATGGATCATCAATTCAAAAAATCATCATCTGCATAACTTTAATTGATATAAATATATAGAAAAATATATATACCGTCAAGACAACATAAATATATGGACAAGTTTCAATTCAATTTTATTACGCAAAATAGTTTTATTGCAAGTGTAAGCAAAAAATTTTTGCTTTCCAATTAAATAATGACGCGTGTATAAATTAAATAAATATTAATATATATTATTATTTTAATTTTGAGAATTTATCAAATTAATTTTCTAATTAAATAGTAAAATGATATTTATTGTATACGATACAAGTTATTATTAAATTACGAGTCTCCCGATACTCGCAAATGACAATAAATGGCTGATTTGCCCTATTTATGAAGACGGTGAAAATCAATCAAGTTAAATTTGGTCGATTCGTAAATGCCGCCAATCAAACCAATATCAGTCAATCAGATCGCGCCACGTGTCAGCGCGAATAAAGAATGTTCTTCACCTCCCACCCTATAAATAGGGGGTGAAGTTCATGCATTTCATATATCGAAAAGCATCGGAAATCATTGAAGACGAACGAGCAAGCAACAATATTCTCTCTACGAGCTAAGAAGATCGATCGATCAAGTTCTTCGAAGATTCAAAGAGTTCTTCACCAAATTTGAAGACATTCTTCGAAGTTCAAAGTGTTCTTCGTCAAATCTTTCCAAAAACAACGTTCGATCCAGGAGCAAAGGGTCAAATCCCTCCGATTCAACGTTTTTCCTGAAGAACAATTTGAAGATCTTCAACCGTTCTTCGTCGTCTTCAAACCGTTCTTTACCAAAGTCGTCCAGAAACACCATTTGATCCAGAATCAAGGAGCACATCCCTCTGATCAGACGTTTCTCATCCAAGAACACCTCGAAGACAATAAGTGTTCATCAACGTCTTCAAAGCGTTCTTCGTCAAGTTCATCTGCAAACGCACTTCGATCCAGGAGCAAGTGGTCAAATCCCTCCGATCAAGTGTTTCCAGCTCAAATCCACCTTGAAGATTCGAAGATCGTTCTTCAAGAAAAATCTTCCAAAAGACCTCTTTCGATCCAAAGCAAGACAATTCGTCCTTGGATCAAGCGTTCAAGTCAAAGTCAAACCCCAGTCAAGTCAAGACCAAAGCCGAGTCAAAAGTTGAAGGAGAATCAGAGGAACATAGCTAGAGAGAAGAACCAGAAATTCAAGAAAATAAATTGTATTTCATTCAAGTGTTAATAAATTTTTATTACACAAGAATTGTTATCACGGCAAGTTCCAACATATTAAATTTAAATGTTTAAATTATACATATATTATTTATTGAAAATTAATATGTTAGAATTCAACATACGAAACATCTTTTTTTCGATGATAACAAAGTTATTGTGATAATAAAATATTAAAAATTAATATGATGAATTGGATTTATATATATAATACCTCATCCATCCTAAGTCTTTTTTCCCCCTTTAATTATTTTCTGTGGGGAGAATATAATAGAAGCGGGATGAAAGAAATGATATAGATATAGTATTATAATATATATATATATATACCAAAAGTATGCGGGATGGGTCCGTCTAATACCGGTGTCTAATACCGGGACCCGTCCCACATCTGACAGATTTTTTATCGAACGGGTCCAAATTCGGGCCGGGACCCATTTAATCAAATTTTTACCCAATCAGTACATGTTGAGTTCATGGCAGGTACATATTTAAACTCGCTCCATTACCATCATTATTGGCGTGTAGAGCGCGAAGAAAGAAAAAGAAAAACGATTTTCCAATTCTGCACTAAATCTTCTTTTATACGAGTGAAAATGGATTTATTTTCCTTTCGATTCTCAGTTGAACCACACGGTTCACACATTAATTTTTTCTTTTCCTCTCAAAAATTCTGAAATAATTTTAAATGAGTAAGTCTCTTGTGCACCAATTACACGGTGCAACTCTAGTTTATTTTTAAAAAGTTAAACAGTTTATAACTGAAAAGTTAAATAATTTATTACTGAAAAACGTATCTTTTATAGTTTAACTTTTCAGTTATAAACTGTTTAACTTTTTAAAAATGAATTTGAGTTGCACCATGTAACTGGTGCATACAAGACTAATCCATTTTAAATATGTATATTTTATATTACTATTTAAAAATTAATACAAAAGTTTTACATAATATAATAAAAAAATTAAATAATAAATTTTTTTTGGATTGAGGAATTTCCCTATGGATTTATAAATTCATTATCAAATTCAAATGGCCGTTTAAATGGAAAATAAATAAATAGATTTATAAATTTTTTGTTTTTAAATTTGAAAATAAAATCAATTGATTTTAAAATACTAATTTTATATATAATTCGATGAATTTACAAATAACTCTTCAAATAACATCATTTGTGAAATTTCCATCAACAAATTTATAAATTTTTAAATTTGAAAATCAAATCAACTGATTTTAAATACTAATTTTATAAATAATTCGATAAACTAGTACAAAACCCGCGTAACACGCGGGATTGATTATAATTTTTAAATTATTATTTTGAAATAATATCTATTATATTTATTTTTTAATTTATTAATTTATAGGATTTGAGTGAATATATTTTGAATAAATTTGAAAATTTTGCAATATTAATAAAAAAATTATATAATAAAATATATTCTCCAAATTCATGGTGCACTAAAATAAAATATTATTTACATAATATGTATCATCATTGCACTAAAATAATTTTTTTTTAAAATCAATTAAATATCTTAGAAACATTATTGCCTCTAAATAAATACAAAATATGAGAAGCAATAATTAGGTTGCTATTACATTACAATTTATAATAGTATCTACCTTTATCTAATTCACAAACTCCTCCCTACTACGTGTCACTTCTAAATTTTACTATCCAAGATTTCTTTTATTTTTCAAATTTTCATTAATTTGTATTTAAGTTTCGTCCTTTACTTCTCTATCTACGTGTCATTTTTTATTTTCACCCGTCAATATTCTACACGTTTTCTCTTTTTTTTTTCATCTTTTAAAAAATAGTTAATTATTTCTATTGACGCTTATCTCCTTCTTTCTTTAAATTTTTTAATATTATTTAAATAAAATAAAATAAATGGTAACCGACTAACCACACTCACTACAATATTCCACATTTTTGAAAAAAAATTGTTTCTCATTTTCAATTAAAAAAAACAAAAACTTAATAATATTTAAAAAATTATTAACCGCCAACACGCTAACTAATTTATTAAAATAATTACAAAAAAAGTTTGACCACGTTTAAATCCAAAATATCAATTAACAAAATAAATGAAAATATATGTCAAATAAATTCCAACCATTACTCATTTTAGAAATATATATATTACTAATTTATATATTATTATTCATTCTGTTAAAATATAATATAGAAATATTGGATGGTTATTTGAGTTTATAACCACGAAAGATGAATGAGTGGAATGAATATCACGCTTATTAATTTTATTTCAAAATGATCGTTAAAATAATCATTTTATTGCATTCGGGTTTTTTTCAGTATTGCATTCCATCGATAATAAATATTAAGCTTATTTCAAATAATTTTAAAAATGATTATTATTTATAAATGGCTCCTTCTATCATTTTATAAATGATTTTAAATGCTTATTATTTATAATAATTATGATATTTGAATTAACTAATTTATTAAAATAATTAAAAAAAATTAATCACATCAAAATTCAAACATCAATTATCAAAATAAATGGAAAATAGATACATATGTCAAATAAATTCCAATTACTCTTTTTGGAAATATATATATTTTGTATTTCAATCATTACTCTAATTCAAAATTTAATTTCTTAAACAAATTATTCAACACATTCTTATTAAAATTTTCAGATCACATCCAAATCCAAATCCAAACATAAGTTACTAAAAAAATGAAACACGATTAAAGTCAGTTTTCAAGGCATTCCAACAATTTTTTATCAAAATAATAATTGAATAAGAATTCCTTACTGAATTAAGGTTCAACAATGAATTCCCACTATATCTTAGCCAACATAACATAGGGCAGAAGAAAGTATTCATAATATTTTTTAATCAATTTCTATGGAAATGAACATGAAAGTTCGACTACAATGAAAATTAATCATAAAGTTTTCATTAAAAAAAATATAAGATAGTTACAATTTTACAAATCTATGAGAAAATATTAGAAAAATCTGAACAACACAGATACTCCATAAAATGTAAAACCTAAAAAATTCTCATCTTAAAAATCAGCACGTCAAATAATTTTAGAAAAAAATATAAAAAAATACCAAAAATTATAACCATGATCTGGGCACAGGGGCACCGTTGTTGGTAGGCGTTGCCAGTGGACGCAGACAATCTGAAACGGCATCGGTGTTGGTCCTCCCTTTGCGTCATCTGGAATTCATCCAATGGTGGTGGCAGAGGTACACCTATTCGCTGGGCCGTTGCCTTGCAGCGCCCGTCCAATCGGTGGTGGCGGCGGCAGAAAAACGCCTCTCCCCTGGGCCGCCGCCCCTCTCTTCTTCTCACTCTCTCACTTTTGCTTCTCTCTTTGAAGTAGAGAGATAGTATCCTCATAATATGTGCAAATTAACATTAAATTGAACCAAGAAAAAATGCGGTGTGGTTAAATTCATATTGTATGTTGTTTTTGGCTTGACTGAACATTCAATCCACACACGGAGAAATAATAAGGAAATCCAAAATTGATAATTAACTACATGTAAAAAAAAATTTAAAAGAAGAACTATACTGCAAAATTAATTTTAGAAAAAGAGGAAAAACCGTCACTAATTGTACATTTATCCATACTTGACTGTAAGAACGAAGTCTTCAAAATTAGAGTTTTGAAAAGGAAGGCATATAAAAATGTCGAGCAGGATAAGAAAAAAGTTATTTAAAATGAATAAGATTAGTGGGTGCTTTATGAAAAACTAACGGTTAATTTAATGAAAAAAATTAATTAAATAAAATTTGAAATTTTAATAGCAGTTGTCGTATGAGTGGGACAGTGGAGTCAACGAAGTTTTTAAAATTTTAAATTTAAATAAAAATTTAAAAAAATACATTAAAATTGTTAAAAAATGGAAAGATATAACCGTGTCTTAGAATCTCAGCATTAAAATTTAAATCCCCTATCATCTATTTCTGAATTCCGCGTATCCTACGTGGCTTCATACAACACTTTCTACGCATCTTTCTAATTTTCTCATAAAATTATATTTTTTAAAATAAAATATAAATAACCGTCGTCGGTTATCCATTCTCTTTTTAATTCACTAACTTCTCCATCTATTTTATCCCTCTATATTTTTTAAAATACTAACCACCATCCATAGATCTCGTTAAATTCCACCAATTACACATTTAAATTAAAAAAATTAAATTTCAAATTAATTTAAAATAAATTTCAAATTAACACATCTGCGGGATTATGTAGTAGCTAAAATTGGCAAATTTATTAAATTAAAGAATGTTTTAAATTAATTTATCAAAATGGGGTAAAAAGGAAGAGTTTTAGCATTTTAGAACTAGTCGGGATTACAGACACCGATTGATTTGCTGTCAAAAACATAATTGACTTTAGGCTATTTGTCTCGGCTGACGTGTCCAGTCGGTTCTGGCATACCCGACTGGAACCGACAGCCACCTTGTTTTATCTTCTGCGCACCTCAACATTCTGCATTGATTGGATGACAGGGAATCAAATTCCCTTACTTATATCAATTTGGTTATGGACAACTAATTTTTAATATTAAAAATATATATTATATAATAGACCTTAACCCACTAAGTATCCCTGAGGAAAAAGAAAACCACTAAATAACAATCATAATTCTTTATAAATAATAAGATTAATTTTTACAATATAGACTAGCCCAAATCTATTATATATTAGTTGACATTTATATTACTAATTTTTTTAATTTATTTATTTTTATACAATCAATTATATATAATTTAAATTGAATCACATTTTTTTAAAATATATTATTTTATTATTTTTTGCTTCTAATTTTTATGTATATATATATTTCAATAAATATTTTTAATGTTCAAATTTATTTTTTGACATAATTAATTTTTTTTTAATTTGTTCGTTTTTATGCAATTAATTATATATAACTCCAAATTGAGTCTTTTTTTTTATTTCTAATTTATTTATATATATTAATAATTTTCTTAATATTATAAATTTAATATTTTACACTACTAAAATTTTTAAATTTATTATTTTTATACATTTAATTGTATATAATTTTAAATTAATTTTTTAATATCAAATTTATTTCTTTTTGTTTCAATACTTATATTGCATAAATTTAATATTTTACATTACTACAAATTTATATAATAAAAAAATTGATATGGAACATAAAGTTTAAAATATCCAAAATGATTTATAAAAAATTAAAATAATAAATATTCAACATAAAGATAAATAAATTATTATACTATTAAAAAAAAAAACTACCCTTCATCTTCTGAATTATTTGCAAATTTACGAAATAATTATACATACATATTGTTACCATTATTAATTTAAAACTTATTTCATATTAGGGCCCAAATTTTAAGATAAGTCTCAATTTAAAACTTTAATTTTGAAGTGTTTCAAATTAAAATCTACATTTTGATTTTTTTCTCAATTTAAGATCTAATTTTATTATATTTGTCTCAATTCAAGGCTCTATTCATTTATCTTTATTTTTTTTAAAGCTTCACTAACATAATTTTTTTTTAGGTATAATATACTCCCTCCGTCTTTCTATAAGTTGCTCATGTTGCCATTTTCATCCGTCTTTCTATAAGTTGCTCATTGCTTTTTTACCTTTTTTTGAAACTACTATTCACTTCTTTATTATTATTTTCAATACTTTTTACATTATTTTCATTACTTTTTCACTTTTTCTATCACATCACTTATACTTTTTCACTTTTTCCATCACATCACTTATACTTTTTCACTTTTACCTTAATTCGTGTGCCCAAAAGCAACGAGCAACTTATAAAAATACGGAGGGAGTATCAAACTAAAAATAAATAATTAAATTTTTATGCAAGTATTAAACATGCTTCAAAATATATTTTTTCTGGTTGAACGACGAACTAAAAAAAAAAATTACGTCAAATATGAATATTGAATAAAAATTATAATTTTTTTTTAATTTTATATTTTAAATCTTAATTTGAAATAAAATATTATTATGTTTTGAGTTTTTTTATAAAAAATTAAATAAAAATAAATGGATCGGGTCTTGAATTGAGACAAAGATAATAAAATTAGATCTTAAATTGATAAAAAAAATAAAATGTAGATCTTAATTTGAGACACTTCAAAATTAAAATCTTAAATTGAGACTTACTTTAAAATTTGGACCTTAATATAAAATTCTTCTTAAAAGGTACTTTAAAATCTGCATAATGCGCACTAAATAAGGTGACTGTCAGTTCCAGTCGGGTATGACAGAATTGACTGGACACGCCTGCCAAGACAAATAGCTTAAAGTCAATTATGTTCTTGACATCAAACCAATCGGTGTCTGTAATCCCGATTAGTTCTAAAATGCTAAAACTCTTACTTTTTACCCCATTTTGATAAATTAATTTAAAAAGTTCTTTAATTTAATAAATTTGCCAGTTAAAATTATTTAAAAAGTGAAAAAAAATAACTGTATCTTATAATTTTAGCATTTCAAAATTGAGATTTTTTAAGGTGGCCACGTATGGATTAAGATTTACGAATAACTCCTCAAACTAGTACATAACCCCGCAAATACGCGGGATTAAAAAAAATTATATATTAATTTTAAATTAATTTTTTTTATAAAATATTAAAAATTATATAAAATATTGTAATACGAATATGTTGATTATTTTTTTTGAAAATAAATAATTTTAATGGTGGTTACTATTTCTTTGGCCAAAATTTATGGAGGGTGATTTATATTTCTTTAACCATTAAAAATATTTTTTTTAAATGAAAAATAAAAATATTTAGAGATGTGGAGTAATGGAATAGAGAAGTTTGTGAATTATGGATGAAGAAATAATCGACAGCGGTTATTTATATTATATTTTAAAAATTATAAATTAAAAAAATGGATAAAGAAGTAATCGGTTATTTATATTTTATTTTAAAAAATACAATATTATGAAAAAATTAGAAAAATAGGTAGAAAGTATTGTATTAAGCCAGGTAGGATTTCATAGATTCAGAAATAGATGAACGGGTGATTTGTGAAATTTGTGAAATTCTTCCATTTCAACCAGGTATTCTCTTTCCCTCTCCTCCTTCTCTCTCCTTACGCTCTGTTTCTTCTCCATTTTTGGGCGTTATTCTCCTTCAGATGTCGTCATAATGATCTTCCTCGGTCAGCACACTTTCTCTCTCTATAATATATTGGATATTTCTTGTGATAATTTTCCGATTGCTTATCATTTGAGGGAGATGGAACTGAGAAATAATTGATTACTTGTGCTGTTGTTGCATCAACTCTGCTGCCTGTGTTTAATTAGTTTTAATTTCTAATTTTTTGTGTTGATTTAATTATTTGTTTGAGTGTTCTGATGATCTGGAGAATTGAAATTTTGCGGAGAAATTTTAAAAGTTAGAAGGCGGAGTAGATTAAGGTAGAATCTGTTTCGATTCTTTGGGGTTTATACAAAGATGGAGCACTCTAATATTGACTGTTTTGGGGTTTAGTTTTGAAACTTAATTTATTAGATGTTTGGCTTTATAGAAACGCTTCAAGCCTTCATCATTGTGATTTATCACAATTTAGGTTTCATTGCAAAACCTAAAGCCCTACGCTCTTTCAGTGGAAATGTTCAAGAAGTAAGCTACGCCTACTGTCATTAGTTCATGTTTTCTTGAGTTTTTGATGGAAGTATTGACTTTTTGGGTAATAATGTTTAGTTTTTAACATTTTTCATTCGAAAATGCTACTTGCAATAGTTAATTATTTTTGGATTTTAGAAATTTATTGTACACGGATCACTATTCTTGTTATGTGTTCTTTACATACTTCAAAACTGACAGGAGGATGTGATTTGTATTTCTGTTGGGGTATGGGTTCTACTGCTGATAAAAACATCACAATAATTGATGGATATATTTAAAACAGTGCTGATACATGAAAAATTATCATATATGTTTGAGTGATTCACGTTGTCCCTCTGATGTTCTACTTTTTGCTGATATATGAAAAATTATCATATATAGGTTACCTACCTCGAGTACATGCAGTCACCTACTTTTCTAAGGCACTTCGAAAGTGAAGTCAAGTATCCTACTATTTACCACTCATGTAAAAGTGGGATTTGTTTGAACTACTGAAAATCAGGTGTAAATCCTAGCATTGATAATCCCTTTGAGCCCTGAGGACAACTTCTGTCTTCAAAATAGCAAAATATGTTTATTAGTGCATGGTCAATTACTTGGAGTCTAAACCTGCAGGTTGCCTATGCTCATTATCTATTGTCACCTTAATATTGATATCCACTAGTGTTGTTGATCAAGCAATGTGAATGTTTGTCCTGTTATGCATATTGACCAACGTGGAGACATAAAGGTCTAGTTGGGGTACATATCATGTCTAGAGCTAATGGGGTTTGGGCTATTTGGCACTAGGTTTATTGGGATCTTTTTTCTTTTCAAATTAAAAGTAAAGGAAATCTTGTTTGTATCTCTCATTTCAACATTTCAATGTGTATGAACCAAAGGTACATGTAAGAAATTTAATATAGGTTGTCTGCGCTGGCAGTCCATTTTCTTAAAATGAGGCATGTTACTCTAATTTAACATTATACTAGTGTTTCCTTTATTTTGTTGTAATAAATTACAGAGGACAGGTGCTATGGAGGTTTCAGAACTACAAATTTTTAGCAATACTGTAGTAGATCTGTTTGTTGATTATCATTACTAATACTAAATATGATCAGCTTTCTAGATTATGTACATGATGTTAACTGCTAAATATATATGTCGTAGTGTATATGTATGTGTATGCTGACACCTGATCATAACTGGAGTTTCTAATGTTCTTCCATCGAAGTAAATCTTAGTATTGATAATCCTTCTAAAAACAACTGGAGTTTCTAATGTTCCTTAATGCTTGCTTGTTTTAATATGAGGGAGGGAGGGACGGAGTATTGTTTATTTTGTATTTGATGCATAAAAAAATCTGTGATTTATTTAGTTCGCCAAACAATGAATTTCAAATATGTGGATTTGATAAATTCATTTGTAAATCTACTCTGATTCCAAACAACGGATTTAAATGGATTTGAAATCTATAGAATTTTAAATCCATTCATTTATAATTTATTGTAAAATCAAATACCTCAATCCAAATGGGGCCTAAGAATTGGGCCGTTTCGAAACATTGAACTGTTCCGGAATTCCAAGGCTTGTTAGTTGGGTATTGAGTGATTGGGAATTTTGTTTTGTTTCAGTTCCACTCTATAACTGTCGAATTCCGTCTCCCGTTGTTTCCGCCGTCGAACAAGGATCGTGAGTTTTTCAATTCAAGCTCCGGAGGGTTCAATTTCCATTAATTAATCTCTGCGACCCATGTGCAGTGGGGTTTCGAGAATGAGGTTGAATTGCTTTGATACAGCATTCCTCCCTTCTTCCCACTCTCTGAATCCCATTAAACTCCCTGCTCCAACGTAAATCCCTTTGATTTTGCTCATTAATTCTTTGCCCTAAAAATTATCTGTTGGAACGCATTAAAATTGAATTTACTTTTCTTTTTCTTTCAGGGAGGCGCATCTGTGGTACGTAAAACCGAGTGAAGTGAAGAGTGAATCTTTGTTGAAGCAGTATTTTGATATTTTATCGCCATGTGAGAGGGAGAATGTGCTGCGAATGCAGACAGAGGAGCTGAGGAAGGGTGCGTTGTTCGCACGTGCTTTGGTTCGCACTACAATTGCCAAATGTATGACACTAGCATTTTTTTCTGTTATTGATTCCAACAGTTTTTCTCAATTGCATTTTGCCATTTTGGATTCACATTTACTTTAGAGATTAAGCTTGAATGTTTACTTGTTTGAATGGAATCTTTTTGGACATTAACTTTAGATGGGAATATTATGTTCATATTCATTTTCACACTTTGTATAGTGGGCTTTCATGATTAGAAAAAACTCCACTTGATTACCATTTAGCACTAATGATCATATTGGTTTTTGGTAGATCAGTTAAACTCACAGATTGATCCAAGAGCATTAAAGTTCCAGAAAAACATACATGGAAAGCCTGAGGTTAAGTTTAATTCTACATTACTTTTTAGGACCCTGCATCTTGCATAATGAGTAATTTCGTTCCACCATTGAGCTCTATTGGCAGGTTCATTGGCAAGAAAGCTATGATTGGGACCCACCTCCGTTGCATTTTAATATATCACACACTTCCTCTTTGGTAGCATGTGGAGTGACAATAAATTCTCAAGTTAGTTATGTAATTTTTCGTGTCGTTGAGATCTTTTGATGAGTGCTCTTTACATAGACGTAAATATGTGTATGGTTGTTTCCAACTGTAGATTGGCATTGATGTGGAAGAAAAACATCGGCGTACTAAACACAACACTTTGTCATTTGCTCGACGTTATTTCTCAGAATATGAAGTTCAATTCTTAGCTGCCATTTCTGACCCACAAGTTCAGCGAATGGAGTTCATCAAACTATGGACACTCAAGGTTCGTCAAATGAATCAATTGAGGTTCTGTTTGAAGTGTATAAATGAACCAAATTGTTAAAAAAATCGTTACTTGGCTTCTCACTGTGCACCTTTTTTTTTTTCAGGAGGCATATGTGAAAGCACTAGGAAAAGGCTTCTCTGGTGCACCATTCAAAACCTTTACCATTCGCTTCAAGGAGGACACAAGTACTAAGGTTTATAATGAATCACTTGTTGGTTTTTAATTTGAGAATGTTATCTGTGCTCGGGTTTTGTGTCGGAAATGTCAATGTAAGATTTAGAAAGAAATATCAAAGGAAGCTCAATTTCTGAAGAAGATTGCAGTTTACTTTTGTGTTATCAATGCGCAGTTGCAATATGGTCCTCTGTTTATGTTCCTGGTCTTGACAACGTTCGTGCAAAATCTTCTTTATCCATATGCTGCCTTGAAACATATTACAAAAAAAATAGGCACACTATGTTTTCTAAGATTTAGGAGACATATTT
The DNA here is from genome assembly GCA_026898435.1 of Prunella vulgaris. Lineage (NCBI taxonomy): Eukaryota > Viridiplantae > Streptophyta > Magnoliopsida > Lamiales > Lamiaceae > Prunella > Prunella vulgaris. The sequence continues at coordinate 527,280 of JAPKLY010000187.1, forward strand.
TCTGCTAGATAGATACTATTACCCTTTAAAAGTTGCAACACATGAATTATTTCAGCGCTAATATGACAACATTGCTCTCAGGCTTCTGATATAGTTGTGGATTCTTTCGATGATGTAAGAAGTTGGCAATTTTCGCTCTTAGAGTTGGCAAGTTCACATTACGCAGCCATTTGCACTGAGAAGCATGCTGCCTCTGAAGGTATGTTAATATCTAAAAAGAAAGTCACAAAACTGCATTTCATGAAAGATAAATTGTTTCCCTTTTGCTTTTAGGCGAAAGAAATAGTCCAAGAAAACTGATGGTTTGGAAGACAATTCCATTGTTAGAGGATGAATTCGTATCTGGAACTGATCAGGTTAAGACAATCTACGGCCTTTAGTGATCTTAGACATGGGAAAGTATTGTCACAGACATTTGTAATCGTCTCTCTTAATACAGAGAGTGGACTTCCTCAATTTCTTTTTAGACGGAAATAAATTATTTAGAAATTTCTATTTTATTTTTTATGCATGCCAATTGAAATATAAATGACGAATATTGGTGTTAGATCATATATTGAAGCCCGATATGTTATTCTTCAACTTGAAGCCAAAGGACCAGGTTATTCGCACTAGTTTTTTGGAAAATAAACTATTCGGATGAATATAATATCTTTTTTGAAAATACACTATCTTTTGTTTGGCAATTTTTTTTGAATTTTTTTTTTCCATATTTTTTTTGAATATGGTGTAAAAATGAAAAATATTCGAAATTTTTTATCGAAAATTTATAAAAATTTCAAATAAAAATACCGAATATTTTTAGAGTGATGCATTTACCAAAAATGCTAGTGCCAATAACCTGGGCCGAAACCAAATCATACAGCTCAACATTAACAAATAACAATCCAGGCATTTGAAGTCCATTCTGCATGCACATTATAATTAGAGCCATTGCTTGGTTCACTTAGAACAAGATAAAGGTACATAATTTGAAATTTTTAACTCTGGTATGAGTTTTTTATTTCAACAAAATCTTGTGAGGGGGATCACAAACTAGCAAGTAAAAATTAATGCCCATCTATCAATATGTTAAATGCATCATGTCCAATTTATGTTATATCTCACCCTAAGTTTGTTACGCAAGATCTACTCTTTTATTTTGTTCTGAAATTTATACCACTCGTATGATATTAATGGTATATATAACTAACTTTAAGAACTAACGTAATTTTTTTAGTATATATAACTGCATAAATAGATGAATCAATGAATAGCAAACAAAATGTTTAACTATAAATTAATATAGCTTAAATGATAAGTCAAAATACTCAATAAGTTGAAAACATAATTTCAAATTCAAAATGAAAATGAAAATAGTCCAACTAGACAACTAAACGACATCATTTCAAATAGGAAAATAGTAATGGACACTAAGTCTGCTTAGGTGGGGTTAAATTCAACGATCAATATCCCGTTTTAAATTTTACTACCCCTCTCCTGCATAAATTTATACGTTTTTCTTATTTAGACATTCCACACAAATTTGCACACTACTAAAAAAATAAAATATTAATTTATATGCACACTGACAAACCTATACACCTATTTACCCATATACCACTATTTTATATATAAAATATTTTTTTCTTAAAAAATGTGTCGTCTCGTAGAGTGCAAATTTTTACAGGACGGAGGGAGTACTAAGATGGTGTTGGATCATTCCTATCAATTTTTCGATGGGAGTTCCGTCGTGTAATTCAGAGAGAATTTTACCTAATATCCTGCTGGATAATTTAGAAAGAATTTTACCATTAGAACGGGATAAAATAAACTAAAATGGTACCATTAGAACAACATCGAATAAAATAAGCAACCTGCATATGCACAAAAACGAACGAAAGTATAAACATAAATCATTTAAAATTAATTCTTCTACCATTTTGACTACAAAATTATCAATAATATATCTTCATAACAATCATCTTTTATTTATAAAATTGTTACTCCTTTCTTTTATTTCACTTTTCTTCTTAGTATTTCTCCCAAACTTATTCTCATATCTTTTTAGAATATATATTTTTAGTTGTGTATCAATAATTTCTATTATTTTTAAGTTATTCGTTGATAATTCTGGATCTAATCATCTTATTTTTTATTATTCAAAAATTATAATAACATGGGATGATTGACTAAGTGTTGAATTTTGATACTTATCTGTTCAACTCTTTAAGGTATTGATATTAATTTCTTTCTTTCTCAGTGTCTTCTTAATTTCAAAAAAAATTTTTTGTATCTAATTCTCTTTTCTTATGGAGCGTTTGTTTCAAATTCTTCAATAGTAATGAGAATGAAATTTCATTTTCCTTCTTTACTGTTGAATAAGAGTTTATGTTCATGGTGGTTACATCATTAATGTTGTGCTCCAATTTTGGAAAAGTTGACAAAAAATTAACGTTGTTGGTTGTGGTATGAAGTATTAATTGAGGAGTATGATTATAAGATGAGGTGGAGGTAATCAAATGGGGGTAATAATTACCTTATTTAGGAGAAAAACAATGCTACGTACCTCATTTATTCTCATTACCATTGAAGAATTTTTTTACCAAGCGCCTTATTCTCATTTTGGAACAACTAAATCTTATAATATATTTCTTGATTTTATTAATCATAATAAATTAAATCTTATAAAATGTTATATATATATAATATAAATGTATAGACCAACCTTACAAATTTAACAAACTAAATCTTTTAATATACTTGAAGTAGTACTAGACAATGAATAAATTTATTTTCTCTATAAATTATTATATATTATAAGTTTTTTTATTTGATTTGACCTATTAAATTAATTTTGAATTTGATTTATATATATTTAAACAAATATAAAGTTATAAAATATTATTTGAATTAGATTTAGTTAACACAAAAACTCGTATGCAATATTGTACAGAACCCGACCCGTGCAATTTACCCGTTTTCATAACCCATTTCCAAACGGATCTAATATATATACTTATAACCGCCCTTTTTCATGTACAGTTTTTCATCGGTTTTCAAAAAATTTCCTTGGTTTTGGCGATTGTTTCTTCTCCCAGGCGATAGTGATTCTCAGACGATTTCCATCAAGTTATATCTTTTCTTCGTGATTTTTGTTGATTCTACTTCTTCTCACGGCTATATTTTCGTAAGTTACTTGTTTTTGTTAACCTAGCTTTCTATTTTTTTTGTTCGTAATCGTGTTTTTTTGTATTATGTGTGTAATTTTTGTATATTCTTTGATTCTGGTACTGTTCTTCATGCGTTTGTGTTTGTTTGGTTCGTATTTATTGTGCGATTTTGTTTTCTGTTTGTTGCATTTGATTTGTTCGTGTGAATATTTTCTTGTGTTTCGTAGTGTAGATCAATGTCTTTTAAGTGATTTTAGTTTCTTAGGATTTCGTTTGTGTTCTGCTCTGTTTGTGATACAGTAACATAAAAGTCATGATGTAGTATCGTAAATTTATGCATGTAGTATTATAAAAGTCATGATGTAGTATCATAAATTTCTGCATGTAGTATCATAAAAGTCATGATGTAGTAACATAAAACTGATCATGTAGTAATACTGATCTTTGCATATGGTAACATATATTTTCATTGTTTATGTAGTAAAATACATGTTCTATTCTTTGTTTTTATTATTTTTGAGATATAGTAATATAAAACTGATCATGTAGTAACATTTATATGTGCAAATAGTAACATACATTTTTATAGAGTAGTATGTTGATGTGTGTATACATGTTCTATAGTCTGTTGTTATTGCTTTTTGAGATATAGTAACCCAAATTTTTTGATGTAGTATCATTGATTTTGTGCATATGGTATTATGATTTTTCACATTTTACCAAACACATTATGCTTATTTGCATAAGTAATATTTATATATACATATATATTTCTTTTTTGTAGTGATACAATGGATGACGATCCTCATTCAGCTCAAGAGGGTCTCTGATGTTATTGGAGGGTCATGCCTCTAAAAGGCAGAGGAAGAATGATTCTAAGAAAGGTGGAGATGTGAAGAGGAAGCATTCTGCAGCTAATGATGATCCTTTTGAAGGACGGTTGTTATTCTTACCTTTTATTATTTTTTAGTAATTTATTTGTCTATTTTGTTATGAATTTTTCTGAAATATCTTGACCTCTTTATTATTTATAGGGAATTTTTGTCCCATGAAAAGCCAACTTGTCTTATTGAAGTTATAAGAAATCTGAATAAGAAGCAGAGGGAGGATGTTGAGAGTATAGGTTTTGGGGGTTTGCTAAAGATTGATTTTAGTAAGCTTTACAGTCACTATATGTTGTGTTGGTTAGTAGAGAATTTTAATCACAGTAGCTGGATGCAGTCAGTTGGTAGATTACGTAGTTATGTCTTGTGTCCTGATGATGTTTATGATATTTTCATGATCCCTCGAAATGAAGGCAATGAGGTTATGTCATATACTCGTTCTGAGAAAAACACTGTGTTGGATAGATTGAGTGTAGAGTATGGGATCATTTCTTCTGACAAGTTGTCCTCACTTGCAGCCCTTTTTAAACTTTATTTGAAGGATGGGGGGATGATTTTAAGCGTCTTTTTGTATTTTATGCCATGTCGTCTTTCTTTGCTCCTACTGCAAATCATTTACTTTGTACTAGTCTGCTTAAGTCTGTTGAAAATGTTGAGATGATCCCCAAGTTGGATTGGTGTTCGTATGTTTTTAGAAGGTTGTGTGATGTTGTTGAGTCGTACAACATTCATTCTGCAAGGAATGTTACTGATTGTTTAGTTATATTGCAAATTGCATATTTTCATCGTATTAAGTGGCGTGGTGTGTGTGCACCGAGTACCATTCCTTTGATTCAGCATTGGTCGGATGAAAAGTTTTTTGAAAGATGTTTGCAAGAGGCTGAAGCACGCAAATATGGAGAATGAGATCTGGTGACTGATGTTTATCCTGTTACTTGTAATGGCTCAGTTAGAGAACATGCTTCCAAGGGAAAGGCTGCTGATGTTCAGGTTATTAACATTATTACTTTGTGTTTGTCTAATAATATTTTTAATTCTATTTTCAGTAACATTCTATTAACTTTTTTTTGTAGGGCAAGTTTGATGAAATTGAAAAATTGATGACAGAGATCTATGTATCATCGAGTGAGTTTGTGCAGAGGTTATTTGATCTGAGGAAGAGTGGTGTGAATTCCTTTGATGAGACACCTGATTCTAAAAAATTTGATTCAAATTTCTTGAAAGCCATTGACATTATGGTTGATAATTTTAATAAAAATAAGAAGCTTGTTGCAGACATGCCTAATTTTGAGTTGTTTCCTAGTGATCCAATAATGGGTGATTACTCTGAGACATTTGGTGTTAACCCTGATGATCAAGATGTCAATCGTGTGGGTGATTCTGGGGACAAGAATGTTGAGTCTGGAGAAAGCAGTGAGGGGGAATCAACGGACGAAGATAGTGATGAAGGGTCTGGAGAAGAAGCTGAGAGTGAAGATGATCATGGAAAAGGTGAGGAGCAGATTGAGGAAGAAGGTGAATGTGGAGAGAAAGAGGTTGATCACTTTGATGAAGTCTGTAATATGTTGGGGGTTGATGATCTTGGTAGGTTTACATGGAGATCGTTGATTATATTTTCCATTCCAAAAATGATAAAAAGTAAGTATCTATGTGTCATATTTTTTTATTAGTTAATAATTTTTTTTCTAATATATGTTCTCTTTATTTTATACAGTGAAGAATTTTTCAATGCATCTGGTGGGTTACATTTGGTTACTAGGGAAGATATGTGGACTTTGTATATAGATTCCGAGATATGTACACAGGTTTTGAATGCCATGTGTTTCATCATTAACTTTGATTGTTTTTCTGCCAAGAAGTCAAGGTTTACATTCAGTTTGGATCACAGTGTAAGTTATTAATTTCATCCTTGTTATTGTCTTTTTAAATTTATTCTTGCGTACTTTTATTTTATAATTTCTCACTTTTATAATGAAGGCACCGCTGCAGAGTATGTTGTCTCAGACTAGGAAGAACAAGCAGATGGATCGAGAAGTTTTGAATTCATGGACTAACTGGGTTTCTTTGTCACCAGTTGAACTTCTTATGTCTGCTGATTTGGTTTTTTTTTTTTACATATATGTATTTATAAGTTATAATTTTTTTTTAAATTTTGTTTTACTAATTGGTGATCTCTTTTTGTTTATGTGTAGATATTTATTCCATTCTGTATACATAGCCATTTTGCAGCTGTTGTTATCAACTTTCCAAGTGCTACACTTCAGTATCTTGATAACATGAACCATGTTGACGTTTCATCATACCATAAAACTGCTCGGAATGTGGTTAGTTTTTTTTTTATGTAGTAGTACAAATAATGTATTGGAGTAACAATTTTGTACTCTTGAAGTAACATTGTTTTATTCTTGAAGTATTATCTCTTTATTTTTTACTGTAGTATTATAATTTGTTCTTAGAGTAGATCAAACTTACTCTTACAGTATGCAGTAGGAGAAATTATGTGTTGAAGTAATATTTTCTTTTTCTTAAAGTAGCATAGTGATTTTTACTGATGTAGTAGCATATATTATGTCTTGTAGTAATATATTCTTTTTCATAGAGTAACACAGATTCTTTACTCTCTTTTTTGCAGCAAAGGTTAATGGCTTCTTTTTTTAAGGAAATGAAACATCCTAAGGCTGGTCTTGTTTCAAAATTTGATTTGGTTGATATCCCCTTCAGTTGGCAGAATATTGATTCGAATAGGGATTGTGGTGTTTTTTTAACTCACCATTTGATACACTTCAAGGGTGAAGTGTATAGGAAGCCAGATTTGTCAGCTGTATGTTCTTTTTTCTTTTCATTTCTTATTGTTTAGTTCATTTTTTATTTATTTTTTTTCTTATTTTATTTATTTTTTATGCTTTAGGAGGGTATGCGGAGGAGATTGATGGCTGAAATGTGTTGCTTGATTGTTTCTTCAAAAAGTAATGCTTTAAGGGATTATGTGATTGACAAAGTTTATGAGTTTTATTCAAAGAAGAATAAGGTTGATAAAACGGCTGGTGGAAAAGGTGGAGTTGTGAAGGATGTTGGTAGCAAGCGGATGAATTTGAGAAGTCAGAAGAAGTTATGAACGTTGTTATGTGTTTGGTCTGTTTTTATGATGAATGTAATATGTAATTACATTGTTTTTTGTTGATGGTTGCTGATATATCACTTGTGGTGTGGGTGGTGGTTGTTTTAGGCTGACATGATATTTTGTGTAGTAATGTGAAGTGAATTTTAGTATAATATTTTTCTTTTCATGTTGAATTATTTTAATATTTCCTCCTTTTTTTTTTATCAGGGTGTAGAATTATAATTTTACCCCCTAAAAAAAAGGTACAACCTTTTCTATAAATCATATCATACTTAATTTTTATGTGTAGTAACACAGTGCACAATCATCCTTGTACACTTTTTGAAGACTCTACAAAGAAAACCTTCTTATTTTTGAAGGTACTTGTTTATGTTGAAGTATTACATTTAAAAAAATTATAATAATATTATTTTGAGTAGTAGTATTATTAATGATATCTTGTAGTATACAAAATATGAACATATAGTAATATTACTACCTCCGTCCCGGAACTACTTTCATAGTAGTTCCGGGCACGCGAACCAAGGAAAAGTAAAATGTGAGTGTAAAGTTAAATAATAAAATAAGAAAAAATGTATTTTGTTGACTTTTGTGAGAGAGAAAAATTTCCTTTTTTGGTGTGTGAAAGAAGAGTTGGGACGTCCAAATAAGGAAAGTGTGAAAGTAGTTTTGGGACGGAGGGAGTATAATATATGGTGTTACTATAAGAATAAAAATGTGATACTGCAAGAAGTATTATATGTTACTACATGAATAAAACTGTGATACTGCATGATTAAATCTATGTTACTACAAGAAATATGTCTTTAAGACAACTGTGTTACTATAAGACGTATTATATTTTACTATATGGACAAAACTTTGGTACTATATGTTTAAATTTGTGTTTTGGTACTGTATTAAGAAAATTGTTTTACTATAAGTGTGTTTTTCCACACTATGCGAATAAAACTGTATTTTCTAATAAAATTGTGTCATTTTGTCTTATGTATATGATTATTGTATAAGAATACAATCATGTTACTGTAAGTAGAATTATATGTTACTACATGAATAAAAATGTACTACTGCATGATTAAATCTATGTTACTACAAGGAATATGTCTTAAATATAAAATTCAGAATATTCAAGTGAACAGAAAATGCACATTATATCATTGAATTGAAAGTCTTATAAGTATAAAATGATTGAAATCTAAATCAAATGAGCATTAGGGGTCTTGGTACCATATTCCATTGTAACTGTCGTTTTTTTTTTTTGTTGTTGAAGTGACCTTTTATCCGTTGGCTTCCTCCCCTTGTTTTTGATCGTTTAGGATCTAAGACAGATACTTCTTGTGTAGTAGAACTGATGCTTGAATTTGTAGCAGATTTTTTTGCACTTATCTCCATCAATTCTTGTTATGTCCATCTTCAAACATTCTTCTTAAATCACTGTCTCCTTCACATTCCAAAATTAGGTTGTAACTTTTTCTTGCCATTTCATGCCGCCAAGGTATTGAACTTCCAGTACTCCATCTTGTAGTCTTTGTTTTATCCCAAACATCTGACTTTGCAGCCTTTGTCCACCTTTTACATATATACTTTTCAGGTATCAAGTGGGCAGAATTTATATGTAAAACTCGTAAGCTATGACTGCATAGAATTCCACATTCTTCAAACTTTTTGCAACTACATTCTACATACTTCATGATTGTATCATATATCACTCTGTTGTGCATGTTGTCAGCTACCACACTGTATATCACAGTGCTATCTTCAATCCCTATAATTGTTGAGTCACTAGATGTGCATTTTAAGAACTCCCTTTCAAAAAATTTGTACACTGTAATAGTGTATATTTCTGAGGCATGTTTAACTAAGTTATTAATCAAGAGGGAAGAATCTGGTTTTACCCATGAGCATCAAAACTCGTTTTGCTTCTCTTTAATCCTCCATTTACTGACTGAATCTCTGAAAAGATCAAAAAATTATGTCAAGCTTGTTGTCTTTTTTGCATGGAATGATATTGAGTTGTTTGTACTTTCACTCCTTTGTGAAGAAAGAATTCCAGCAGAGAAGTAGTCTTTGTTCAGAGTTGTACACCACTTTTTTCTTAAACCATAGAGTCTTGTAAACCATGAATTGTTTTGTAGGTTATACTTTGGTATCATCTCTGCCCAAGTATTCTCAAAATCTTCTTCATTAGCACATCTAGACAAACACTTATTGAACAAATCTTTGAAATCTCTGTTACTTTTGAGGTTTGCAAATCTACCCATAGCATTTTGTTGTAGATGCCATAGACAAAGCCTATGTATGGTTTGTGGAAAAACCTGTTATGAGAAAAAAATAAAGGTTAATGAATGTATTTTTTATGTAGTATCACACTGTATGTAATATAGTAACATATTTTGTGTCATAACATATTTTGTGTCATATAGTAACATACCTTCTCTATTGCACTGGAAATTGCCAAGTCTTTATCAGTGAATATTGTTACTGGACTTTTCCCAGACATAGATTTTTGAAATACTTTGAACAGCCACTCGAATGTTTCAGTTGTTTCATCAGACAAGAATGCACATCCGAACATGATATTTTTCCAATGGTTATTTATGCCAACAATTGGTGCACATATCATATTGTATCTATTTGTTCTGTATGTAGTATCAAACACTACAACATCACCATATATATCAAAATCTTCCTTCATCATAGGTCCCTCCAAAACACATCAGACAGTCTTCCTTCATCGTTCATCTTGTATTTATAAAAGAATTCTTCCTCTTCATCCTGTTGGTTTTGCAGTAACTCTGTAAAATTGTTTGCATTACCACCTTCTATTGCAATCATTTTCATTCTGTTTACGAAATTGAGATGATCTTTCATTGTGTGCCCAACTTGTTCCTCCCCACTAGCTGTGTATGATAAATACCTGTAAGAATCTGCTGGTTTTATCCCTGACATAGTCAGGTCTACAATTGCATCCGCTTTAGCATCTCGTATTGCCCTTTCTGATCCGTGTAAATAACCCAATTCTTTTTTTATCAATGCATGGTTATGTTCAATAATATGCTTGACTACTTCATACTCTCCATCACTTGTTAGTTTTACTCTCACATGAGCTTTGCAATCAGTTCTTGTAATCCCAAACTCCTTCTTCTTCTGCTCGTTGTCTTCCACATTCACATTGCTTATCCTTTTTACACTAGTGCAGGAGCACACATATAGTTTTGATGTTAGTAAATTTGTTCCATCCTTAGAAAATATCCCTGTTGATTTGCGGACACTGAAACCTATTGATCGTGCATGCATCTTGTATAAATCATACATTTCATCCACTGTTTGTCTCTTTATCCCAATCAATGATCCACTGAACTCGTTACATTCTTCTAATGCATGATCTTCATTATATTCATCATCTATTGGGCCTGATATATTTTAAATTACAGTAAAACAAAATATAAGGTAAGGAAAATACGTTGAACATGTGTTTTCTGCATGTAGTAACATAATATACTTCTTATGGTAACAATGTTATACTAATACAATATCAACCTTTTTTATGCATGCAGTAGTATAATAATCTTATGTATGTAGTAGCATGAAATAAGTAATGTAGTATAATAACATGGTGTAGAGGTAGTGGAATGTGTTTTTTGTATGTAGTAACATAATACACTTCTTAGAGTAACATTGTTATACTAATACAATATTAACCTTATTTACATTAAGTAACTTGTGGATGCAGTAATACAATATATTTCTTGTAGTATGACAATATTATGCACGCAGTAGTATGAAGTAATTAATGTAGTATAATAGTGGAATGTGTTTTCTGTGTGTAGTACTTCTGATATTATGCAGTATGAAAATATTATACATGTAGTAGCATAGTCTAATCTTTCCAGTATGAAAAACTTATGCATGTAGTATCATGAAAAGATCAATTCAGTAACACAAGAACAGACTAAAACAAAATAATTATAGCATTATATTGTTAATAAATTCAGTATCGTTATACAATTAATTCAATAAGTATGTGATCTATACCTGTTAATATCGAACTAGTTGTTGTAGAACTTAATAACATCATATTATTGAAATTGCTCATACTTTGTTGCCTTTGATCTTCGTCTCGTTGTAATTGGCGTTTTCATGGCGATCGTGATTTAATGCGGCGTTTGATTTGATCTTTGTAAAGAAGGGTTTAGAGCTGTGGGCTTTTGGGCTGTTTCAAATTAATCCGCGATTTTTAGGATGATGACCCGGTTTTCTAGGTGTGACCCGCGAAATTTTAAAAACTTTCTTATTTAGCAATAATTGCACCGTGCAATATTGCACGGGAGACCTACTCTTTAGTTAAATATATTGTGTACTATACATGCTTTTGTGTACAAATACTTAAGTAACCAAAAATCTTGATTTATTTTTTTATGCATAAAATTTTTATTTCATACCTGTCTACATCCTAGTTAAATATAAATTGCATTATGTTATATTTATAATTTTTTTTGTTACAATTTTTTATAACCAATTAGTGATGGGCTTGACCTCAAACTGTCCGGATAAAAAATACTCCTCCGTCCCTTATTTTTTTATTTTTTCATTAACTAAAATAACTATAAAGTAATTATATCTTCTAAACTAATTCTTTACAAATTTTTTTTTACATCATATATCACTATATTTATTAACTCTCAAATAATACACTAACTTTTCTTATATAATTTTATACTTTTTAATATTAATAAAATAATTCTGTTAAAAAATTACATGTTATTTTGGGTAAATTTATTTAAATAAAGTTTTTTTGAAATAAATTATCAAAATAGAAAAAAAGAAAATAGGATGTTAAGCAAAATAAAACCAGACGATACTTTGAATGGAAAATAAAGCATTAAGTTCCTCTTTCTAATTTAGAAAAAAAATGAAGATTTATTTAAAATAAATTTTGCTACACCCTATAAAGCATTTAATTCCTCTTTAAAAAAATCTTCATTTTGCACTCAATAATTAAGTGGCTGTAAAAATAAAGCAATAAATTCCTCCGGGCGATATATGTGGTGTAGGGATACATTAAAAATAACAATTGACCGGCGAGGCGCACGACGTCGTATTGTGTTACTTGTTTTCCTTCCTTGGACACTCGCAGAAAAATTCCCTTATTTGCATTTGGAAGTTTGGATAGAGCGCGATTACCAGAGAAACGAGATCCAACGCCTCGAGTCAGTTGAGGTTTGTTGAAGCTCCGTTCACGGAAATCGTCGATTTTCACTCGATTATTTCCGATCAATCGGTAAATCTTCCTTCTTAGTCTTCTTCAGTCATTTTCTGGTCGATTAATCTCGTTATTTGATTCTTAATTGGTTTTTGTTTCCTTTTATTGTATTTTGTTTGTTGATTCAATGATTTGTGATACTTTGAGATTCAGTTACTTGATTATCATCACTAGAAAAGGTCCGCCGGCTTCTACTTTTCTTTTTTGGCGTGAATTTGTGATTTCAGTAATTGGTGTTTTTTGTTTTGATATTGTGTATTGACATCGAAATTTGAAGAATTTTCTGATATTAAGTGGTGTTTCTAAAGAATTTGATGATGTTCCGACATAAGCTACTGATCAGCCTCATTGAGGCATTGATTTAAAGAAACAAAAAGGAGGTGTTTGGTAAAATAGCAAGGAATATGAGTGTAGGAACTTGAAAGGGTAAGGAATCATGCCCATAGCTCTCAAATAGATGAAGTATGGTGGATTCTTTAGTTTTCCTCATTCAGAGCCATAGTGTGTTACTATCAGATTTCTCTCCATTGAAACCTTTTTGAGTTTGCATTGTCTGGATCTCTCAGGATTATTCTACATGAGATTCCTTTTATTTTTATTTTAATATGGAAAGTTAGATTTGCTCTCATGAGGTATCTTAGGCACTAGCGGGAAGGTGCTAAAACAAATTCTGATAGTTATAAGCTGATGGAAATGATATGGCTTAACAGCTTCATTTGAATTTAACGATATATCTTCTATCATGTTAGTGAAGACATATGGTACTTGAAAGTGAATTTTATATTAATTCATACATTTCTTGATGACTATAGCCTTTTGCTTCTCTGTTGTTTTAACCTCTTAGGAATGGAAACATTCGTTTTTCAGTCCTCCTAGCTACCTGGAAGATGTGGAATTGCGCATCCAGTTATATAGCTGAAACTGTAGGGCTGAAGAATAATGTTAGAAAGCGTGTACAAGATTCAGTAGATTGCTCAGACGATGAAGCTTCTTCCATCACTAGCAGAGAGGAGGGCATGGAATGCCCAATATGCTGGGAATCATTCAACCTTGTTGAAAACATACCCTATGTTTTGTGGTGTGGACACACATTATGTAAGAACTGCATCCTAGGACTGCAGTGGGCAGTCGTCAAATTCCCCACTTTACCCCTCCAACTCCCACTCTTCATATCCTGCCCCTGGTGCAATCTCTTGTCATTCCGTTTGGTTTATAGGGGGAACCTGAGATTCCCCCGTAAAAACTTCTTCCTTCTTTGGATGCTCGAGAGCATGAACGGCGATAGAGTGAAATCTCATTCCACTGTCTGTGGGGACCACGAGACAGTCAGTCCATCAAGCACGAAAACACCTGGAATCTTTGCGGGGAATAACCTCAGAAGGGGTCAATACAGTCATCATTCTGAAACCTCGGAATTTCATGATGGTAATCATTTCAACACTTTTCATGCTATTGGGAGACTACATATGTCCATAAGGAAGTGCCTCCTATTCTTTGTTCATTTGACAGCTAAGTTCCCACTGGTCATTATGTTTCTTATCCTCATTTTATACGCAATACCTGCTTGTGCAACCGTCTTGGCCTTGTACATACTCATTACAATTGTCTTTGCTCTTCCATCATTCCTCATTCTTTACTTTGCATACCCGAGTTTGGATTGGCTAGTGAGGGAGATTGTCGCATGATTTTGAGTGTGTTTTCAAACTCTACAACCTGCTTCCAGAATCACTTGTGTTCAGCCTCACTTTGTAGAGTTTCCAAACACTGCCGTCGGCTTCTGTGCTTCGCAGTTGCACTGTGAATACCATCTTTGCAACACTGTATTGTTGGAGAATATTATTTCACGACGGGCAACTCTTCTGACCTTTCTGCTGTTCCATCACAGAAATTTCACAGGCCCGTATATGTTAATTTTGTAGTTGTCTGCCGGTGTGCATTTTATTGCATTGAGTACACCACATTTTAGCAAGAATTTTTTGCTCTCTCTGTATATTGGTTGCAATATCAAAGAATGTGGGTTTAATGCAGCTATCACTATGGACGATTTGAAACCACTTGATGTATGTTTCTTCTTCTTTTTCCATGTATATAGAATATTGGTTCCATGTTGATGGAAATAGCTTACATAATTTCCATGTAATTTGTATTTTGTACTTTGTCGTATTATCCACCACAATTGTTTCATCGTTTGTCTTACTTGCTACTCACAAACAGAAAGGGTACGATATGATTGCATGCCAGTTAGCAAGAAAATCAAACTAAGTATTTGGTCAAATTATTATGTATTTAACTTGGTATAAATTACTTTTATCCCTTCTGCACTTTATTCGTTAAATATAACAAGCAAAACTTCAAGATATTCAAATCAATAAAACAAGCTTGAGCATACATCTGAAGATTCATAAAAGTATACAGATATTAGAAATAGTCTTCCTCTTGTATGCACAAGTAGTAGAATTCAATTCAATTATATCTAAAATAATGTCAATTGTTTTGAGACTCAGGAGTATATTCTCTATAGGTTTCTTTCAAAGTTCACAAGGTGCATTCTTAAGATAAAAAAAATCAACTCATACTTAAATTTGTTCTAACTTAAAATTGGTCCCTAATTTCTAAAATGAACCAGTTCATACCTCTAACTTTATATGATCTGTTGATGAACAATAGATTATAAATTTCCCAAATTAGTTGATAGTTAAACGGATATCGAGCCAATAAAATATGCTCCTCTGGCCCAAGATAATTAATATTTTTCTTATATGAACATTTCAACTCTTTTTTCACTCCAAAAAAAAAAAAACAACACACTAATAAAAATTAATAAAATATATTTTTTATATTTTATTATTTAATTTTACACTTATATATTTTACTTTTATATGTGTAAGTCAATCTATGAAATAAATTTTGAGGAGGACAGAGTATATATTTTGCTCTTACAATGCAGTTTCATACAAATTTATGTCACAATTTTAAATTTTCCACATGCGCATTTATATCAAGTTAAAGAAACGGCGTTATGCATTTAATTATGAGCTAATTAACACCTTATTAATCGTCAATAAATTTCATAATAGATTTCTTATTTTTTCAAAATCTGCAAAGTTTACTTCCTTCTAATTTTAAATTAAAAATTGCAATTCCCGGGTTTTAATTTTCATGCAATAAAAAGCCGATGCATCCATGTCCCTTCTCTCTCTCATATATTAACCCTGTTTTCTTGAAAATTCTTTCGTCTTCCATCCCTTTGCGGTGAAGCAGCAAAAGGGAATCGGGACACCAAAAGGAATTCGGGAAAGGTTGTGCCTACTTTCACAGCTTTTTTCATTCCTATAAATTGCATTCAAATTTTTGTTTTGTTGTTTCGTGTGCGGTTTTTTGGATCATGTGTTGTCATTTGTTCTGATCTGTAATTAGCTCTGTTTAGATGCAGCGGAATCGGATTTTTCATCAAAATAATTGTGATTTCCGGCGTTTAGAAAAGGTGTTTCAATGATTATGATCTTTGGTTGATTGTGTTATCTCTGTTTTGGCACTACTTTGATAGGGGAAAAAAGTAGGGTTTCCGTAAGGCTTTTCTTGTGAGATTGGTGTTGAATTATTGAAAAGATGATGGTGATTTTAAATGATTTGAATGCTAACATTTTTCTGGATTTATTTTGGATTATATTTAACCAGGTTGAGTAATTTGCTGTTGAATAGTATGTAATATGCAAATTGTTGTCTTTGAGTTTAATTGTAATCCTGTTTGTATCATCACACTCCCAAATTATGTCTTCAACTTTGTGTAAAGATTATCTGAAGAACAAGAATTCATCTATCCTCTTCATCTCTCTCTCTCTGATGGGGAAAGAGATTGTGGTTATGTACTTCTTAATTTGAGTCTTGTTTCTCTGTAGGGATTTAGGTCTTCCAATTTTCTTTCATGATCCATTTCCAGGGCAGGACAAAATAATGATTCATTCCTGAGAAATAAGAGTTCAATAGCAATAATATGAACAAAACTGCTGCTGAAACTCGGGGATCTTTGAATAGTGGAAGCGTTACTCATAGTTTAGGTGATAGTGGGGACAATGCAAGAACAAATTCCAGTGATCAAACTCATTCTGCAAGCATTAATCGACGAAAAATCCCCAACTATCTCCGAGCCTCAACCGGTTCTTGCCATGATATCTGTAAATATGGAGGAAGGCATGCATTTGAAGATGAGCTAAAAAAGATACCTCTACGAAAAAGAATTGCTAAACCTTCACGAAATGAGGACACCTTTATAGAGATATTAGTCGCGGGTGAGCAAAAGAAGGAGAATGTATATTCCATAAAGCGCTCGTTGAAGCCTTCTCCTGATGCCAAAGCTCATCCCCGAAGGCCAAATATTCCGTCTAGTGGAAAGGCTTGTTCGCTAAATTCACCTGCTGAGAAACCCCCTCCACCAGAAAAATCATTGCCTCAAGACTCTATTGATGATAAAGTGTCAAGCTCAGATCAAAAGACTATTGATCACCTGCTGAAGCATCCCTCTTCTGTGAAGTCGAATTCGGTTAAGGTTAAATCATCAGATGTCAAGGCAGGTGGAAAGGTGAGAGCATCTGTATCTGCATCTGCAAACAAATCTGCAGCTGCACCTTTGGTCCCTAAAAGTTCACTCAGCAAGACTGCACCACATAAAGCAAGACAATTGGGAAGGGTAAAATCGTCCCCTCTGGGGAAGGATCAACATGCATCCAACAGCCATGTTTCTGAGAAAATACTGCATGTTATCAAGACTGGAACGGGAAGCAGCACGTCGGAATCCACCCCGGAGAACAATGGCGTTCCAGCACTGGAACCTCCATCATCGCCTGTTTTCTTGTCTCAAGTAAATCCATCTATGGCTGATGAAGTCAATGGAACAGATGAAGTTGCCACTGAAAGCAAGACTTTAACAATGGAAACTGAGAACACCATATTGGAGCCATCTCCTGATAGCCATGTCACTGCAGCACTACCTCCATCATCATTGAAGTCTTCGTCTCACAGAAGAACCCCGTCGGCATCATCATCATCATCATCTAAATCTTCGTTTCACAGAAGATCTCCATCATCATCGTCATCTAAGTCTTCATCCCACAGAAGATCTCCATCCTCATCTTCATCGTCATCTAAGTCTTCATCCCACAGAAGATCTCCATCATCATCTTCATCGTCCAAGTCCTCGTCTCACAGTAGATCTCCATCAATGTCGTCTCTCGAAGTAGACGAAGAAATCAAGCACATTGGGAAGGAAACAGATAAAAATGTGAAGACTAGCAAAGCACAACCTCCAAAAGTGATTCTCAACAAGAATCCGAGGAAGATCAAGGAAGTGAGCTGTGATGATAAATATAGCAGGCCTGTTAAGTTGAAGTTCAGAAGTGGAAAGATATTGGACCCACATCAGGATAATAACAACAACATAAGCAACACTTCCAGAAGACTCAAGTTCAGGAGAATGCAATCAGATGGCAATAAAGCAGAGATCTCTGTTTCTCACAGCAAAAGGTCACTTGAGAGTGGCAATATTCAAGAAAATAGCAAGACTCTAAGGAAGAGTAGGGTGGCTGTTTCGGATTACAAACGTCGCTCCCCCATGAAACTATTCGGGAGTGAGAAAGGATCGAGCCTTCAGGGTGGTAACAACGGGCCGTTGAGGCTCCGATTTAGGAGGGGAAGAGTCATCGGTGCTGATGAAGGAAAAGGCGATTCGAAGAGAAGTATTAGATTCGAGGGTGGAAATGTGAAGATGAAGCTAAAGCACCAAGATTTGAAAGGGAAGAAAGATGATCAGTGCTTGTTTAATAATGTGATCGAAGAAACGGCAAGTAAACTAGCTGAGAGCAGGAAGAGTAAGGTTTTAGCGTTGGTGGGAGCATTTGAAACGGTGATATCTCTCCATTCTCCAAGAGCATAAGCTCATGATTAAGCTTCTAATATATGCATGCTATAGTATGTGTTGTACTTATAATAATAATCTGATGGTTTGGCCATTTACCCATCTGCATGCTGCTTTTATTCTCGAGGGAAGAGAAGACAGGAAAACGAAATATGCATACGAGCTTAAAAGTTTAATTGTTTAGTATGAATTCTTCTTTTGGCTTGTAGATTTATATATATATATTAAGAGGTGAACAAATTTAATAGAAATAAGCACGGTGGACATGACGTATATAAATTAAAGTGAAAAGGTAAAAAAAGTGTGGGTGGAAACTTGCATTGCATTTCATTCTCTCTCTCTCTCTCCTCGAGGTTCACGGGCAAGGTACCATAATCATAAATATATAATAGGAGCTATTTTACCTTTTATAGTTTTGGCACCATTTCGTTTGGGCCGTAGATCGTTTTTTCAAATTTTATCTCAACCGTCTGATTATAAGTTTGGCGCCATTTCTTTTATATGGTATGTCTTAATTAACGAATTCGTTACAATCTTCCCATCTATAAATAACCTATCTCAATTATCAATTTACCTCACACAAACATTTTTCTTTTCTTTGCACAATATAACTCAACTGATACAAGATTTCATCATTCAGCACGCCAAGCTTGCAAAGTTGAATGAATCAAATTCATCTTCATTATAAATGAGATAATGCTTGAGTACTCTGTCTTGCCTCTTTATTTTAGAAGTCTTAATTAGTACTCCTAAGAGTTTCCAAATTACTATAGACCCATTTTTCTATAATTTGACCGTAGAATTTTTTTTATCAAAGAATAAGAAAATCAAAAGTTTTCTCTCAATCTCTTTAAGTTTTACGATTTACTTTGGTCAATGAATATGACTAATTTTGTGTTTGTATACGTAAATTGATCAGATTTTTTCCTAGTAAAAAAAAAAAAAATTTACCTCTCATGCACATCATATCATCACAGAAGGATGTCCCCAAATAAGGACAAGACATGTTGATAGGTAATGATGTCTCATATACTACTCAAATTTTGTCTCTGTGATTCTCACTTCACTACAAATGTTGCAATTCATAGGAGGACGTCGCCAAATAAGGAGAAGACATGTTGACAGACAATGATATCCCATATACTAACCGGATTTCGTCTCTGCAATTCTCTCTTTAAAAATGAAAATTAATTGGCCAAACAATTTTTTTTTTTTTATATTTTGGATGATGAGAAATTGCAATTGAATGTAATGATTTTTCATGTACAACTATTATTATTACCTTTTTTTTTATATTAATATCATTTAATCATGTTCATAGTCAATTTTCATTACAATTGTCATAAAAAATAATTAAAAAAACACCTAAAACTATTATTATTATTTTTTTTTTAAATCAAGACTTATTGCTAATCTTTATACATCAATTGCATTAATTACAAATTTCATACTTATTTGAAATCACCGTTATAAGTGCATAAAATCAGTACTTATAATATGAAATTTGTATCATAATAAACGTATTTATTGATTAGCTAATTGTTTTGTTAATTTAGTTATAGTAATACATAATTGAAATAATTATTCTAAAAGTCATATTCTTATTTCAATCAATAATTATTTCTAATTATATATAAATCCAATTAAATATCTTCAATTATGGATGATGATGATATATAGTAAATCTAATTAAATATTTGAATATTTATTAGATATTTAAATAATAGAAATATTTGTATACTTATTTCTATATGGATGATCATTTTTTCTCTTGCGATTTATATCCATTGGATCTTTTAATTAATTGATTTTGGAATAATATTTATAGCATTAATATTCAGCGTCATTTAGGGAGACGTTATGTTTTGATTAATTGACTAATCAATAAGATATTTAATTGAGGCTATAATTTTTCATACATTACATTTTTTGCATTATATTTAAAGTAGGTTTGTAGCTTATGCGTTTTCTTTATTTAAGTAATATATACATATATATATATATATATAAACAATTAACTTCAATTATTTATTTACATAATTGTTTTATTTTTGTAATATTTTTTATTGCATTAATATTTAACATCACTTAGGGAGACGTTATGTTTTGATTAATTGATTAATGAATAAGATATTTAATTGATGCTACAATTTTGCATACCTTACACTTAAAGTAGGTTCGTAGGTAATACATTTTCTTTATTTAAGTAATATATATATATATATACACAATTATTTCAATCAATAATTGTTTCTAATTACAAATTCCTGATTCTAAAAATCAGTGTATTACTCAATAATATCAATGAATTGCTTTTTTTTTTAAATAAGCTTAATTAAATATCTTCAATTATGGATGATGATGACATATAGTAAGTCAAATTAAATATTTAAATATTTACTAAATATTTAAATAACATAACTATTTGTATAGTTATTTCTATATGGATGATCATTTTTTCTCTTGTGATTTATATCCATTGGATCGTTTTAATTCATTGATTTTGGAATAATATTTATAGCATTAATATTCAGCGTCATTTAGGGAGACATTATGTTTTGATTAATTTACTAATGGATAAGATATTTAATTGAGGCTATAATATTGCATACATTACATTTTCTGCATTATATTTAAAGTAGGTTCGTAGCTGATGTGTTTTCTTTATTTAAGTAATATATATAAATATATATATATATATATATATATATATAAACAATTAGCTTCAATTATTTATTTACATAATTATTTTATTTTTGTAATATTTTTTATGACATTAATATTTAACATCATTTAGGGAGACGTTATGTTTTGATTAATTGATTAATGAATAAGATATTTAATTGATGCTACAATTTTGCATACATTACACTTAAAGTAGGTTCGTAAGTAATGCATTTTCTTTATTTAAGTAATATATATATACACACATATATATACACAATTATTTCAATCAATAATTGTTTCTAATTACAAATTCCTGATTCTAAAAGTCAATGTATTACTCAATAATATCAATGAATTGTTTTTTTTTTTTTGAATAAGCTTAATTAAATATCTTCAATTATGGATGATGATGACATATAGTGAGTCTAATTAAATATTTAAATATTTACTAAATATTTAAATAACAGAACTATTTATACTTATTTATATATGGATGATCATTTTTTCTCTTGCGATTTATATCAATTGGATCATTTTAATTAATTGGTTTTAGAATAATATTTATAGCATTAATATTCAGCGTCATTTAGGGAGACGTTATGTTTTGATTAATTGACTAATGAATAAGATATTTAATTGAGACTATAATTTTGCATACATTACATTTTCTGCATTATATTTAAAGTATGTTCGTAGGTGATGCGTTTTCTTTATTTAAGTAATATATATATATATATAAACAATTAGCTTCAATTATTTATTTTCATAATTGTTTTATTTTTGTAATATTTTTTATGACATTAATATTTAACATCATTTAGGGAGACGTTATGTTTAGACTAATTAATTAATGAATAAGATATTTAATTGATGCTACAATTTTGCATACATTACACTTAAAGTAGGTTCATAGGTAATGTATTTTCTTTATTTAAGTAATATATATATATATATATATATATATATATACACAATTAGCTTCCATTTTCAACTATATAATTGCTTTATTTTTTTTCTTTTTGCAGGAAAATTTGTTTTATTAAAGTATTTTTGAAATTTTTAGAAGGTCAATGATGATATGAATATTGTACCTTTTTCATTAAAACTGCTTCAGGAGTTTCTAAACAATCTAAATATGATATACATGTATAAGTACATTGTTACATATTGATATTTTTTTAGAGTGATCTACCCGATTAAGTGTTCTATCCACTTTTGACATTATGCTTTTTTTTTAAATGATGGATTGAGAAAATTTTATTTTAGTTTGAATTGCATTACCACAATCATTCAGTGTAAATATTTGTATGAAATTCAAATATATATCTTATTATATTATAGATGTAATTTTTTTATATGTTATATCATTTCTATAGAGTAACTATATGTGGCGTCAACATAAAAAAATTATGGGACCGATTGGTATAATGCAATAGCATACGAATGAAGTTAGTATTTATGAATTTATTCTAATCATATGTTTGTTAAAAAAAAGTTAATTTGAATCATGGTTTCGTAGAGAATGATGATTCCCAAAAATAAAGAGTAGTCATTTCTTTCAAATATTATGATTTTAGTTATTTTATTATTTGAGGAATCATTTTTTTATTTAATAATATAATAATTTTATTATTCTTATTTTAAAATTAAAATTGCATTCTTATTTAAAATATATATTTGTATTGTAACTAATAAAATATAATTAATAATATTACAATTATCTATTCATAAAAATAACTCTTCCATAAAAAATTATTATTATTAAGCATTTAATAATATACATAATAACAATAATTGATAATAAATATATTATTAAATAAAATTTCAACATTACATAATTAATTAAAAATAAATTTAAACAAAATTACATTTCAAGTCAATATCAATTATGAAGATGATCATTTTTATATCATTCAAAATTCTCACTTTCATTTCATTCAATCATAATTTATCTTATGTTTAAATATTTGTATGAAATTCAAATATATATTTCATTATATTAGTGATGTAATTTTTTTATATATTATATCTTTCTATAGAGTATTGACCACAAGATTAACAAGTTTGTACAAATTTTCTTCCAAGCATAATATATATCGCAATTGATTAATTCTCTAATCAACTAATCAGGTAAGGGTGTGTTTGCTTTGTGATCAAGAGTTTGAATTAATTTGATTGAATATAAGATAGAGATGATTAATTCTAAAATATTTTTTGTTTATTTATGGGTATATCTTCTCTGAATAGTTTTTGTATTAGGAATGGAAAGTCTGTATCGACCAAAAGATTGACGTATATTTTATATTTGTAATTCTTTTTATTTATCTTTATGTTTTTTGTCTCTAAATTTCTTTTATTTTATTTTATTTTTAAGGATATGTCGTGTTAGTTACAAAGGAAGATCTTCATAAATATATTGCAAATATCCACATGCTGTTAAAGTTTCAAATTTATTTGAAATTCAAGGAGTCTAAGAAGCTTGAGAATATTCTAAGCTTTTATTTACTTTTCTTTTTATTTACTAACTTTTTCATTCTTTAACTACTTTTTCTTTTTGCGTTCACTTTTTTTTCATTATTTATTTTTAAAATCTATTAAATTATTACCACTGCATTTCCGCAAACATTTTACCAATATATATCACAATTCCCAATTAGAAAGTGAATTTCATTCACCGTTCAATGTGTGATTTTTCCGCTTATAAACATGAAGTTGAGTTGATATTTAATGAAGTATCATGGTTTTAAAATTTTGGTGTTCATTTTAAAAATTATTTTGATGTGAAATCTGAAGAACTGGTCTTTTTGGAGGAAGAGAAAGATGTTGAATTCTCTTTTGTATTGTTCAATGGTTTTGATGGTTGTATTAATGAGATTTTTTGTGAACGTTTGCTCAACTTTCCAGTTAACATTTTGGGTAACATTTTTTAATATATTTTAATTTTATTAATTCATATCCTTTATTTTTTAAGATATTTTTATTTTAATCTTTTGTGTATTAAAATTAGATTTTTAAAAATATTTCAGGCTTAGAAATGTTTCATAGCATTATTCCGGAGTTTGTTGTTCAATTTTCTGATCACATTGTACGTATATCTATTTTCTTTTGGACCACTAACCGTTCAATTTTATTAATCTTTTTATTTTATTGTTAGACAGTTTTAATTTATTAATTTATATTTAAGATCATTCCAAATCTGATGTGACATTATTTGAACATACATTGTCGGAGCAGTTCTTTATTAGGACTCGAGTAGAAAGCAACATATATATTTTCACACTTCTCGAGTCTATTGTTTGAATTTTAATGTTAGAAAAAGATGATTTTGTGCATTGGAGAACCTGTGTGAAGTTAAATATTTAACTTTATTGTTTGACGGGATTTAAATATTTTTCGTAAATATTTATATGAATTCCAAATGTGAATTTGGTTCGTCTATTGCGGATGAGGATTATGGTAAATCGACTTTGTAATTTGATTTTGGTTATTTTAATTTTTATATTAATATTGTGATTAAGGAGTAATTTATGTTATGACAAGTTATCTTAGATTCTGTATTCGAGTGTTTGTGTATTTTCTTTATATATATTTTTTAGTAATAATTGCTAAAACTATTTTGTAGGCTAACCCTAAAAATGAAAGATTACTTTTTCCAAATTATCCTCTTAGGAATATTATTCCAGCGATGAGGATGGAGATGAGAATCATTTGAATTTTTTTAATCTTCATTGTTTTTCTGTAAAGGATCGCCGTGTTGAGCAATTATATTAATTGGGAATTTATGTGGCTGATAATTCTTGGAAATTACTCAAACAATAATCAAAGATATAATTCTGAATAATTAATTGAATTGTAGATAGAATTGTAGAGAGAGAATATTTGTAGTGTATTTCTTGTATTAGGAAGTTCAGATCCTTACAAATGAGGTGTTTTCACCTATTTATACTCTCTTATTAGTGAGGTGGCATGTTTTTAGGCCACATAGCCTTTGATGGTGACAAGTGTCCTCCACTTGTCACAACCTCAATGACTTGCCCCACTCACTCTAACCTTAACGACCTATGCCTTCTTCCTAGGTTCTCTGGACATCTTGTGTCTTTATTCCTGAGAGAAGGGCGATCATCTGGGCGAGCAACATAGTGAGCAGGTGGGCGAGCACCTTTGGCTTGGCCTTATGGCTTGATGTCTTGTCACTACTGAGTCTGGCGAACAACTTGGCGAGCATCTGGGCGAGCAGCTTGGTCTCAGCCTTATGGATTTGCTGCTTCGTCACCCCAGGGCTTGGGCGAGCAAACTGGCGAGCAAGGTGACGAGCAACTTGGGTGTGGCCACGTGGGCTTGTTGCCTTGCCATCCCTGGGCTCAGGCGAGCAGGGTGGCGAGCAACTTGGTCACGGCCACGTGGGCTTGTTGCCTTGCCATCCCTGGGCCAGGCGAGCAAGCTGGCAAGCAGGGTGGCGAACAGCTCGGTGAGCATCGAGCACTCTTAACTTGTTTACACTTTAATTGTCCTTTAATCTTCGAGCTTATATCCTTTTATCAACATTTGCCCCTCAGTATATGATTTGATTTGATTTCTCTTTATAAAAGTATATGCTGGACTTTATTCACTGTGTCGGCGAACACTTAGGCGAGCAGTTAGGCGAGGAGCTTGGCGGGCAGTATTGTTGCTCGACTCAATGCTCGACCTTCATGCTCGTCCCTTCCTTTGGTAACCGAGGTGATGTTTCCAGAAAATGAGGCGTCTCCTTGTTTGGTGTGCCAATCAGTCATGAAAAGGCGCGTTCATTAAAAAAAATTCAAATCTTTTGCAGAAAAGCCCCTGAACCTTTTCATTCCTTTCCCTTTTACCCGAATGTATAAATAGGATTTCATATCACTATTCATCTTCTTCTTCACTTTGTTTGTTCTCTGAAATTTTCGGCGACTTAAATCTCCAAGCTTTTCCCGGCGACCCTTGTTATTCCCATTCCAACGAGCGATCTTGGTGTTCTAATCAGAGGTAGTTTTACAATCTCTTTCTTTTTATTTTTTGTTTCCCAATTTTGTTCTCGTTTATATTTCTTATGTTGTTCTTGTTAGCCAGAATTTCCTTTGGGCAAATTTTAACCGGAATCAAGACGGTGGGCTTTTTGATTCGGTAGTTAGCACAATCCTAGGGCCAATCTTCTTTCCTCTTCCTATTTTTCAATGTCTTCATCTTCAAGCCGCACCCTTTCTAACCGGAATCCAGGCAAACAACCAATGGAGGAAGGCGGTCCGATTGCCGGCCTCTCATCAGTTCATTTTGTGGGGTCCGATCCTGAGATCGTAGAGATTGATCGACCGTCGGAGGAGGGAGGCGGGCAGGCCGGTGAGCAGATGGGCGAGCAGCCGGGCGAGCAGGTAGTTGAGCAGTCTGTTGCTCGCCCAGATGGTGATGACCAGGAGGATGTTGAGGTGCTCTCCAGTAGTGATGATAGTGACGACTCTATCACCGAGTGGTTCGAGTCCGTTGGTTTCCCACAACCTCATATGTCTGAGAAATTCATCCCCAAAGGCATCGAGCGAGAGTTTGATTGGAGAGCCTACTGCGAACGGTATACCGCTGACTTTCCAACTCCCCCCGACAGTATCGAGAACTTGAGAAGGGTGACCGCACCAACTACAAGGCGAACACTGTGGTGAGTGTTATTGATGAGGATGACCTTGACAGCATCCGGAGGGAGTACCACATTCCCTGCGACGTCACGATGTACGCCCCTCGGGAGAAGGAAAGAGTTGACTGTCCTCCGGAAGGTTTAACAGCAATAAATATGCATACACTGGCCGCCGGTGTAACGTTGCCTCTCCACCCTCTCATCGGTCGTTTCCTGGAGACGATGGGTTTGGCGATCACACAGCTAACACCCAACGCCTGGACATATCTGATATCTCTCTGTACGGTCTTTGCCTTGGAGAAATATAAGGACCGTTTGACTCCTCAAGAGGTGAACTACACCCTCTGCCTCAGTAAGTGTTCCGAGGAAGGCCAGGGTTACTATTACCTGAAGGCGGGGAGTGATATGAAGATCCTTGAAGGATTACCCAACAAGGTGAGAGACTGGAAGGAGCAGTTTTTCTTCATCGGTGGAGATTGGCGAGCCCCGGACAATAATGAAGGACTTTGGGGATGTATTATGTCTCCTACAGAGTTTGGCGAGTTACAGCATAGGACTTATTTTGTACTTGGGATTTCATTTCTCGATATCGTGTCTAACAGCATCTTGTTTCTATGCTTGCAGGTTTGATTCCTCAGCGTTGGAAGAAGACAAGTCTTTCTGAGGAGTTAAAGTTTACTTGTATCCTTGTTTGTCGCCGGAACAAGAAGGATAGAACGTTCGAGTACTTGAACAAGTCCAGTTGCCGCATCGCCTCGGGGTTGATCACAACTCCTCATCACCTACGAGCTCAAGTCGTTCATCCCGCAGGTATAATCGTTATGAGCTTTTGTCTTGTGCTTTGAAGTTTTTGTAAAACTTTCTAACTCTTTTCATATTTATTGATATTTGCAGCCGCGGCCGTTACTATTGCCATTCCCCCTTCCTTTCGAGCTTTAAACCAGAGATTTGGAATGGCTAGAACCAAGAGGGATCCCCCATCCGTTGTATTAGCTGCTCAACATACGGCCTTAACGAGCTTCCGGGTCTTCTTCAGAGGTCCGTTGAGTCTGCCGCCCGCCATTGGACTCAGCCTCAAGATATTATTATCCAGCATCAGTCATTAACCGACAACATCCGTACGGCTATGCATCATTCGAGTGGTGCCCTCATTACTGCTCAGCGCGCCATTGAGCAAGCCATGACTTTGGAGAAGTCGTACGCGGTGTTGAATGACACCCTGAGGAAGGAGAGGGATAATATGAAGAAAAAGGTTGCCACATTTGAAGCTAAAGCTAAAGCTTCCTTGGATGCCAAGCAATCGGCCATTGCAAGTGCTGAGAGGTCCCAGACCGAAGCTGATGGTCTTCGGGCTGAGTTGGCAAGTGTGAGAGCTCAACTGGAGGAGGGTCGAGTGGCTCGAGGAAAAGTGACCGAGTTGGAAAGAGAACTCCAAGCCACTCGGACCCAGCTAGCCGAGCACAAGGCTGCACATACTGAATGCTACAGTGCTGATGCTGTAGCCGACATTCGAGCCGAATCGTCTGACTTTAGGTTCGTTTACACCTTCACCGAGAACCTCCGAGCCTACCACCATGCCGTTGGTGAGAATGAAGACCCTTGGACGGCCCTGAAGAAAGAGTTTACCGACTTTCTCACTGAGCGTCCTCTCAAGGAGGGTTTGGTGGTTAACATTGGTGATCTCGAGGAGATGGGCGTCGACCTTAGTGTCGTGCCTCCCACTCTTAAGATCATTGGTGGAAACTATCCCCCTCTTCAGATTGATGCTGAGGATGATGCGATGGTTGACACCGAGGGTCTATCGCCGATTACGGTTCTTCCAGGTCTCTCCCCCCAGGGTGCCGGCGACCTGGCCGGTGAGCAGGCAGGTGACCAGGCTGCCGAGCAGCAGCCTGGCGAGCATGCCGGCGACCAGGCTGGTGAGTAATAGGTTGCTTGACCTTCTTTTGCCTTGAACTTTTTTTGTCTTTGGTTTTTACTTGTAACTTTTTTGCTTCTTCGCCCTCGAAGGCGCCCCATATGTATTTGAATTCCTTTTGTCATTAATGAACATGCAGTTTCCTTTCTATCGAACTTGTTATGTCTTTAGTAACGTTTGTGTCTAAGTTATTTATTGCTCATTTTTGTGTGTGGTATTTTAATTGATTCGTCTTACTTTTCCTTTTGCAGAATCGCGAATTCTTTCCTTTATTTTCCATCTTTTTCGATGTGGGCTTATTGATTGGTAAGGACTCCCTTTTGTCGATTATATCCGTAGGGTTAGTCTCAATACCTTGCCTTTATTTTTTACTTGTAAGTCTTTTCGAGCTTATAACTTGAGACGTCTTTCGATACACCATCTTGAAAGGAAACATCTTCTTTATTCAACATAATATGACCTTACAGGCTTGACTTTCTCTAAAACGAACCTGCTTGCCTCTATACATGTTGGGCGAGCAAGGTTTCAAAAGAAAATTTGTACAAGTCTTTATTGGTAGAATTTCTTGAGATGTGCCGCGTTCCAGGTGTACGACGAAGGGTTGCCTTGCATATCTTCCAAGTCATATGTCCCATTCGGCCAGCTCTTCGTTACTTTGAACGGACCTTCCCATCTTGGACCAAATACTCCTGTAGGAACCGCCAATATCCGTCTCATTACCAAGTCGCCAGCCTTGAACCTTCTATCTTTGACCTGTGAGTTGTAATACTTTTCTGCTTGTCGTTTGTAGACGGCATTTCTAAGCTCCGCCGAAGCTCTTGTCTCTTCAATCAGATCCTTTTCCACACTCATATCATCTTCGTTTGTTTCTTCATCATACTTGATTATCCTCCACGTCCGATGTTGGACCTCCACCGGGATGACTGCTTCGACTCCAAAAGTCATGGTAAATGGTGTCTCCCCGGTACTTGCTCTATAAGATGTCCTATAGGTCCATAGGACTTCTGGCAGCTCGTCGGCCCAACTACCCTTTCTTTTCTCCAACCGGATCTTAAGAATGTGTTTCAAGATCTTGTTCACAGCTTCGACTTGTCCATTCGACTGAGGATGATATGGTGTTGAGTAATGCTTTTTAATATCCCACGAAGTGCAGAAGTCTCTTAGCTTATTTCCATCAAACTGTCTTCCATTATCCGTGACGGTCGACTGTGGCAACCCAAATCTGCACACCAAGTTCTTCCAAATGAAACTTATCATTTTCTCTTGGGTTATCGTTGTTAAGGCTTCTGCTTCGGCCCACTTAGTATAATAGTCCACAGCCACTACTACAAATTTTACTCCACCTTTACCGGGAGGGAATGGGCCGATCAAGTCGATACCCCATTTAGCAAATGGTCATGGACTATATACTGATTTTAATTCTTGTGCCGGGGTATGGATACTTGGAGCGAACTGTTGGCACTTCAAACACTTCTTAGCATATCTGATGGCATCCTTTCGCAGTGTTGGCCAATAGTATCCTTGTCTATTAGTCTTGTAAGCTTGGGCTTGCCCCCCGGCGTGGCCTCCACATATCCCTTCATGGATTTCTTCTAACACATTTTGACCTTCCTCCGGGGAGAGACATTTGAGTAATGGCAATGAGATCCCCCTTTTGTACAACTGTCCTTCGACCATCGTGTATCTAGCAGCTTGCTTCACAACCCGTTGTGCTTCCCATGGATCTCCCGGCTGCTCTCCACTAGTTAAGTATTTAGCAATGGGTGTACGCCAGTCGTCCATTATCTGTTGGTGGTTCACTATTTGTTGCCCCCTCTTCAACACTTGATTAATATAATCAAATGTTGAAGGATTTGTTAGCTTTGTGACCACCACCTCCGAGATACTTGGTTCTCTAGTGCTTGTAGCTAGACGAGCTAGAGCATCTGCTTGTGTGTTCTCTAGCCGGGGGATCTGCTCAATGTATACTTGATCGAACTTGGATATCAGGTGTGCAACGATCCTTTGGTAGATGATCATTTATTGATCCTTTGCTTCGTATTCACCTCTGACTTGAGATACTATCAGCTGCGAATCCCCAAAAATTTGAAGTCTGGTTGCCCCCACAGCTAATGATAGTCTCAATCCCGCAATAAGTGCTTCGTATTCGGCTTTGTTGTTGGTTGCTAGGAAGTCAAACCTTATTGCTGAGGTGAATACTTGCTTGTCGGGACTCACCAGGACAACACCTGCACCGGCTACGGAACTTGTTGCAGAGCCGTCTACGTAGAGGTGCCATGGGTATATACGTCCCCTCGTCGGATCTTGAGGGTAGGTTAGCTCTACTATGAAGTCTGCTAGAGCCTGCCCTTTGATCGCTGTTCGGGAGCTTATGTTATACCATATTGGCTGACCTCTAGTGACCATTTTAGCAATCGTCCGGCAGTGTCGGGTCTGTGTAAGATTTGCCTCAAGGGGAACGTTGTTAAAACTTCCACTTGGTGATCAAAGAAGTATGGCCGGAGTTTCCGTACGCTCATCACCAAGGCGTACGCCAACTTCTCCATTGGGGAATATCACAGCTCTGCCTCATGTAGCACCTGACTGACATAGTATATTGGTAAATGTGCTTTGCCCTCCTCACGTACTAAGGCTGAGCTTATGGCCACCTCTGATGCTGCCAGGTACAAATACAACTTTTCTCCTGGGACGGGCTTTGATAGGATCTGGGGGTTGCTGAGATAACTTTTTATGTCTTCAAACGCCCGTTGGCAAGCCTCGGTCCAGATGTAATTGCTCTTTCTGGTTCTTTTACAAATGCCTTTTCCTTTGATGGACTCAAAGAACGGTCTATTCTTGTCTCCGGATCTGGATATGAATCTGTTCAATGCCGCGAGACATCCCGTGAGTCTTTGGACTGCTCGTACGTCTTTTGGAGGTTCCATCTCTAGGATGCATTTGACTTGTGTGGGATTGACTTCTATTCCTCGCTGGCTTACCAGATGCCCCAAGAATTTGTCGGACTGCACCCCAAAACTGCTCTTCTTTGGATTGAGTTTCATGTTATATGTCCTCATGATGTCGAAAGCTTGTTTGAGGTGCTCTAGGTGATCTTCCTTTCTAAGGCTCTTTACCACAATGTCATCGACGTAGACCTCAATTGTATCACCAAGGTGTTGGTCGAACATCTTGTTGACTAGCCTTTGATACGTGGCACCGGCGTTGATTAACCCGAAGGGCATCCTCTTCCAACAGAACAAATTTTTATTTGTGTAGAAGGTTGTATGTTCTTGGTCGTCGGGGTGCATGGCAATCTGATGATAACCTGCAAAGGCATCCATAAACGTCATTAGTTCGTGTCCCGCTGTATTGTCCACCAGTTGGTCTATGTGGGGCAAGGGGAAGTTATCCTTCGGACAAGCGGCGTTGAGATCTGTGAAGTCTATACAGAGCCTCCACGTTCCATTTGGTTTCTTGACCAGGACGGGATTTGCCACCCATTGGGGACATAGTGCTTCCTTTATGAGCTTATTATCGAGCAGCTTCTTCACCTCACCAGTTAATGCCTCATACTTATCAGGCCCATATTTTCTTCTCTTCTGACGGACGGTCTTCTTTGTAGGATCAATGTTGAGGCGATGGCAAGCATGCTCCACCGGTATACCCGTCATGTCCTCATGTGACCATGCAAATACATCGAGGTTAGCGTGGAGGAACTCTTCCATCTTGCTCCTATAGGGTTCTTCCAACTCCGATCCAATAAAAAATTCTAAATCCTCTTTATTGGGATCAACTTGTATGGACCTAAGCTCTTCAACTGGAGTGGCACGTCGCTTCTTATCCTTCCATCTCGGGTCATCAATGGGCCCTTCGAGGTGTACGTCTATCTCCATTGGGATCAGCTTGTAACCCAACCGAGGTTCGATGTCCTCCGATGCACTTATCTGACTTTCAGGTGCTAACTTCATGTCACCACTTGCTTCGGCAACGATTGCTGGAATATGATCTTGAACTTCCGGGTCATTTTCCGTTTGCCCCCCAATCTGTTGGTTTTGTTGGGGTGTATCATCTACCTCCATTTCTTCCGGTGTTTGGTCGACCTCCATCATTTCGGTGTCTATGGAGATAACGTCCAAAATGTTAGGCTCATCTGGAGAGGGTTGTGATAATACATCTTCAAACATCAACACCTGGGTGACAGACTTTTTTAGAGTTAGTAAGCATTCTCGCACCTTCTTTTGATCCCCTTTGATTGTACCTGCACCTTTGAGTGTTTGGAATTTAATGCAATAATAGTAAGTAGAACATGCAGCTTTGAATTCTGAAATGAAAGGGCGGCCGAGGAACCCGTTATAGGTGGATGGTTGATCTACGACTAAGAAATCTAGCAACCTGGTCATCCTCCTTTCCGGGTCCTCCAGCGCTACAAGTTCTACAGACAATCTTATTACACCTAGTGGGACGGTCACTGCCTCTCCGAATCCCACTATTTTATGATTACAGTCTTCTATATAAGACTCGTAATCTCCTAGCTGATCTAGTGTCTTCTTAAACAGGATGTTCGTGTATGCTCCCGTATCCACTAGTAGCCGGTGCACCTTCGTGTTCATAATATTGGCACTGATAACCAGGGAGTCATTGTGCGGTGTTAGGATTCCTTCGAGGTCTGCTTGTGAAAAGACCAAGTCTGCAGTTGGCTTAGCTGATGCTTTCAATCCGGACCCCGTTTGTTGTACTTGGTTAACTGCCCGGATCTCCGCTTTCTTTTGCCTTTTTGAGGCTGGGTGTCCATCAACCATCCCTCCGGCTGTGCCAATTTCCTCGAGCACCAAAATTTCACGGTTGGGCTCTTGATGAGTGGGAACCGCTGGCGGACCCCGATGCATTTATCTGTTCGGAGCCCTTTCCGTCTCATCATCATCTTCATCATCCGAATCCGCTTGTCTTGGTTGCCGTTGTCTCTTCCCCGGAGCTTTCTTAACGAATTCGGCAAGCTTCCCGTCTTCATAGAACTTCCACAGTTGTTTTAAGAGGTCTCGGCATTCACTAGTGAAGTGTCCGATACTCTGATGATAAGCACAGAATTTGTTCGGGTTTAGCTTGCTCCTGTCCTGTCTGATTTTCCGGGGTGCGGCAAGCATGTCTTGGTACTTCACTGCCATAAACACATGATCAATTGTGGTGGTCAGCACCTGATTGAGTTTCTCTTTGTACTCCGTTGCATCCCCGAAAGACTTTAGATTTTTAGGAGCCTTGTACCCACTTCCACTGGGTTTCTTCCCACTCTTCTTGTCTTCAGTCTCTGCACCCAATTGTTTAGCCATAGCTTCTTGCATTGCAACGTATACACCGGCGTTATGGCGGAACTCGGCGTATGTACTTGGACAGGATAGATGCATTTCTTTCCATAGGTCCATTCCTTTACTCAGACCTGCCATGACTGCAACAACCTTTGTGTCATCGCTAACCGACTCACCTTCTAAAAGGATCTTGTCGAAGCGTTCAAGGTATTGTTGATCCGTCTCCTCGGCTCCTTGCGAAATGTTGGCCAGTCGATGCTTCTGTGTCAAGTACGTTCCAAATCCCGAGAAGTGGGACAAGAATTCTTGGGTCAACTGGCCAAACGACTGAATAGATCCGGGTGTCAACGCAGAGAACCATCTATGAGCACGGTCCCCTAAGGTCAAGGGGAAATTCCTGCATTTAGTTGCATCTGATGCCCCCATTGAGATCATATAGTCGGCATATTTTGAGATGTGGACCTTGGGGTCAGACTCCCCTTCGTACAGCACCAGTGATGGAAATTGTATCTTCTTCTGGATTGGTGTTGTAAGGATGGTTGTTGATAATGGTGAAATGTGGAGGGATGTGTATGTTTCGGCTTTGTCCTTGGCGGCCACTTGTTGCTGCAAGTCCTCCACCGTCTTCTTCAACTTTTCTATCTCAAGAACCGACGACCCCGAGATGATCCCCCTCCTCGAGGCTGTTCCGGGTGTGCTGCCCCCGGCAGTCCCTCACTTCGGGCGATCTCCCAGTGTGGTCATTGGAGGTTACTTGCAGCGTTTAGGCCCAACCTCTCGGATGCTCGTCTCCTTAAACGTTCTTGAACGGGCCTACGTTGATGTCTTGCTTCTGACTCGCAAGGCTCCTGATGCTGGGAATACCCGGATCTTCCACTCCCGGAATGATGACTTGGCTCAACATGCCTATCACCTTGTGACCCTTGATGTCTGGGCTGTTCTTCTGTTCGCCCAGCTGGTCGCCCAGATGCTCGAACATCTGGTCACTGGTCTGATCGTCTAGGCTGAGGTCCTAGACGATCACTCATCTTTTGTTTGCCCTTTGAATTCTCAGGGGCGATACATCCACTACTAGCCTCCTCTTCATGGTAACTCGTCCGCGTCTCATGTCTTGTCTCCGTCGGGTCTACTTGGATCATTGGCTGACGGGTCACCACCACCTGTTGCCTTTGCATTTGTTGCAACATGGTCATCGCCCTTTCGATATCTTCGGGCGTCTTTACCATCGACTCCAAGGTGTCTTCAATTTGAGGTCTGACTGGTGTCGCTGGTAAAGCTGGGACTCCGATTGTTTCAGCTTGATGGCACCCCGAAGGTTTCCTTCCCTTCCACCTACGGCTCGTCGAAGTGGTGCGGGATTCGTCGTGGGAAGCTTCGTACATTTTTCTCGTCATTGTTTCAGTAGAAATTATGTGCGGGATATGAATCCTTAAAGAAAATCCTTTTCTAGTTTGTGTTTGTAGGAATAAAAATTCTTCCTCAAGACACTCACAATTGAAGGAGTTTCTTCTTGTTCTACACAAAACTTACGAAAATTGAGTGATTGTTCTTGATAAAATGAAGAACGAATGTGAATTCTTTAATCGACGGAGGTTCGAAGCCCTTCCTCTAGCGTCAAATTGTTGAGAAATTCTATTAATTGGGAATTTATGTGGCTGATAATTCTTGGGAATTACTCAAACAATAATCAAAGATATAATTCTGAATAATTATTTGGATTGTAGATAGAAATGTAGAGAGAGAATATTAGTAGTGTATTTCTTGTATTAGGAAATTCATATCCTTACAAATTAGGTGTTTTCACCTATTTATACTCTCTTATTAGTGAGGTGGCATGTTTTTAGGCCACATAGCCTCTGATGGTGACAAGTGTCCTCCACTTGTCACCACCTCAATGACTTGCCCCACTCACTCTAACCTTAACGACCTATGCCTTCCTCCTAGGTTCTCTGGACATCTTGTGTCTTTATTCCTGAGAGAAGGGCGATCATCCGGGAGAGCAACATAGCGAGCAGGTGGGCGAGCACCTATGGCTTGGCCTTATGGCTTGATGCCTTGTCAGTACTGAGTCTGGCGAACAACTTGGCGAGCATTTGGGCAAGCAGCTTGGTCTCAGCCTTATGGATTTTCTGCTTCGTCACCCCAGGGCTTGGGCGAGCAAACTGGCGAGCAAGGTGACGAGCAACTTGGGTGTGGCCACGTGGGCTTGTTGCATTGCCATCCCTGGGCTCAGGCGAGCAATCTGGCGAGCAACTTGGTCACGGCCACGTGGGCTTGTTGCCTTGCCATTCCAGGCGAGCAAGCTGGCGAGCAGGGTGGCGAATAGCTCGGCGAGCATCGAGCACTCTTAACTTGTTTACACTTTAATTGTCCTTTAATCTTCGAGCTTATATCCTTTTATCAACACGCCGAAAAAATACTTAAGTTGGAGTAAAAGTTCGAAGATTAAGTATTTAATGTTTCAAAACTCTCTTCAGAAGATCATTGATGATGAAATTCCATTAGTAGTCGTTGGTCCTAATGGAACTCCAAAGATTAGGCGGTCTCCTAGAGTTAGTTTCATGGTATATTTTTTCTTGGATCTTAAAGTTTATATTTCATATTTATTTGTGATAAAAGAAATAATTTACCTTATTATTACTATAATAATTAAATTGTTATGATTATAATTTTTTAAGGTTCTGAAGTAATGCCTTTGCACTTTTTATCATCCGCTTCTGAGGTTGTTAAGGAAATTTAGTATATTTTTTTTGTAATATAAATTTATATTATTTAATTTCAAGTTTCATATTTGAATTATTAAGATAACTATTATTTCACTTTAAAATTATTATGTTAAAATATCATGGTTATTGAGACATATTATATATATTTAATTGTTATAAATATTTATTTTATATTTTTTACATAATATTTTTTTTGTAAGTGTAGTGTTTTATTTGTGTAATGAAGGATGTTGCAAGTACGTCTAACAATGAGATACCAAAGTTTGTATGAACTCTTACTGCGTCCGACATAAACAAAAGAAGATTTGGAAGTTAGAATCTAAAATACATTTTCAAGATATTTATATTAATTATAGTAATAGAAAATTTATATTTTATTTATTTAGCTATTTAAAAAAATTGCAGTCTATACCTGCTAGATTTTGGAAGGCATATATCTAGAAATGCTATGGATTTTATCATGATGTTGAAGTTAAAAACGAAAGAAAAAATTTGTTTAATTGTTTCTTTCAAAGATGAAGTTCGACAATTTTTGTTGTTAGCTGGTTACAAGAAAATCGTTACTGATATGGATCTTCATGTTGGGTATGTTTTTGAGATGGAGATTGTTCAATATGAAACTTTTGTCTTTTAGTTATCTGTTAAAAATTTAATTATTATATGATATCCTCTTAGAATGATTATGTTATTTTTTCAGTCTGATGGATGTTAAAAAAAATTGGAGATGACCTTAATATTATGTTATTGTGTGACATTTATTTTTTATATACTCTATTAACGTTATAAATTTTATTTGGTCATTATATGTGTATATAATTATTTCATTACATTTTATTTTTTAAAATGAATTTTATAATTATTTTGAAATGTAAAGCATTAAGAAGTAATATTTAAAAAAAAAATTGCAAAATAATTCTAGTCAATTCTATATACATTGTCTTTGTTATTATTTAATTTTATGCTAATATTTTTTATTTGTTTAAAGTAATTATATTAAATATATATATAATATCCTAAATTACTACATAAAACCTACTGCACACTTCAAACTTTTGATTCGAAAAAATAAGTATTATATATATGAGTATATATTTTTAATTAACATTCTATATATAATTTTACTTTTTCGCTCCTAGATAATCTCCCAAAAATTAATTTTTTTTGTATCATTCATTTAGGAGATATTTTTCATTTTGATAATTATTCAAACTTAATAACAGACAATCCATCTCTCTACCACCGCCTCTCCAATAAATTTAAATCTGCAAATAATTTCAAAGAGAGTGGGAGGAGATTTTTTTTTTAAATATTAAGAGCTAAGATCATGCTAAAAGAAAATTTAAAAAAATTAATTCGGGGGCCTAAATGAGTTGTCAAATTTTAGAATTTTTTTTGTTAGCATGATTTTACAAGTTGATGTTGCAAAATTTAGCAATATTGTTTGTTAAAAAATAATGGACATGTGCACTTGGACTTTGAGCACGACTTCAATTTTATTTGTTTTATTTTATCCAAACATTCATTGCAGAATTTAAAGAAAGATTTTTCAAAATTACGAGTAATAAATTGGATATATCCCTAAGTCAATATAAGGAGATTATTCTCCTCCTGATTAGGCAATTTTTCAAATTTTATTTCTCATATTTATAGTATTGGTTGTTATCTAGGTAACTATTAATTTCAAAACAGTATCAATTAGAGTAATAATTTATTACTTCCCTAATTTTAAAATATTGTAGTTTTAAATTTAGGCCTAAGATCACAATATCATTCTCTAAGCCTTCCAATATATCTTTTTCTTTCATATTATCCTGTTATATTCATTTGTTTGGGTAGTTATTATGTTTTTGTAAATAATTCTTTTAATGCATGTGATACTCATTTTGTTTAAAAAAATCTTCACTTTGAATTTGTGTAGAAATTAAAGATTTCTATTTACACACAAAATCTGTCTTTCTTTTCAAAATTTATAGATTAATTAATTACATACTCATTTATATTTTATATTCAATATATATATGTTGTAGAGAATGGAGTCAAAAATTGTCTCTATCAATAGTATTAATCCAATAAAGGATACTTGGACTTTACAAATTAAGATCATACGTTCTTGGATGGTGTACTAAAGAATCAAAAGAGTAAAATTACTACGAGTTGATTCTAATTGATGAGAATGTAGTCAATTTTATTTTAATAATATTTTCATTAATGCAATATTTGTAGGATAGCAAGATCAAGACTACTGTTCCGAGAACCTTATCAAAAAGTTTAAGAATATGATTAAAGAGATGCAAACTTATATAACATCAAATTTTTGTATATATTAAAATATATGAAAAACTCATACCACAATGTACCTTAATAAGCTTAACATCTTTTTTCATACTAATATTTAGAGTTGTCCTCCATTTGACTTCACCAAATTATTTCTTTCGATGAAATAAAAGTTCAGACAAAAGAAGAAGATAAGATCCTTCGAGGTTTGATATATTAGTTAAATATTATTTAATTTTCTTATTTGGTTATTTATTTATTTATTTCATGTTTGAGTCAATTTATTTAATTTTATTTAGAAGATATAATTGGATTATTGTGTTTATTGATGAAGTTGAAATTGTTAAAGTGAATGACAGGTTAGGTGGAATTTTTTTTTTTTTGTCCAGTAACTGTATCTCTTTTCTATTTTCGTTCTGCTAACTTTTAAAATTTGATTTTAATCCTATAAATTACATATTCTCTTTGTTCCAGCAGACTTTTAAATTTTAGTTTTAGTCCTATAAGTTTATCACTTTTTTATTTTAGTCCTGTAACTTTACCTTTTTTTAGTCCTATTGGACTATAAGACCAAAATATAAAAAAATATGTAAGTTATAGAATTAAAATCAATATTTGAAAGTCAGCAGGACAAAAATAAAAAAAGAGGTAAAGTTACATGAATAAGATCAAAATTTGAAAGTTAGTATGAAAAAAATTAAAATTATGTAAAGTTATAGTACAAAAAAATTCCCTAAAATAAAATATATTTCTTAATTATCAACTATTATTTAAATTAAAAAAATATGTATAATTAGCTTATGGCAGACACAACACTAGTATGTATAATATGAACATCATTTATGATGAAATTGGTTGGCAGTATTTTTTAGTAGAACATCTTTCTTTTTTTTTTAAGTGAAAATAATATGTCCTTTGAAATTAATATTACTTTTTAACAACATAAATCAACAAAGAGAATAAAAAATAAATTAAGTAATATATATTTATTCTTACCAAAATACAATTTTTTTATAGTTACTTGAAAAGTACATTTTTAGGAATTAATAACACAGATTTTGCATAATCGTAACTTGCATTTGTATATATTGTAACATAGATTGGGAGCGAAAACCTGAAATTTGCAGCTTGCTTAAATTTTGAAAAAGAAAATATCCAAATTCGATCCAATCCGATTTAGATCCACGAATTTTTAAAAATATATATTTTTACTGTTGAAATTTTTATACAAGTATTGCTCCTGAAAAAAAAAATCAATGATTACCAAACATGATGAGTTATCACTTGATTTGGAGACACATCATAATTTTGCTCCATAAAAAGTTCATTATTGAGCTCGATGTGCATGTTTTGAAATTTTACAAAATCGTTTTTAGAATCACTTATTTTCAAAGTTATCCTTTATAACTTTTGAAATTAAGTGATTCTAGAAGTTATTTTTAAGTATAAGTTATGATTGAGACCGTCTCATTTAATGAGACTTGCACTTATTAATAAAAAGTTATTAATTTTTAAAAGAGATAATTTAAATATAGAGTGATATTCCCTATGTCCATCAAATTATTTTCATTTTCCTTTTTTATATGTCTATAAATTTCTTTTCGTTTTTCCTTATTTGAAAATAACTCGCACTCATAAAGAAAATTTTGGACCCTACAA
This sequence comes from Prunella vulgaris, assembly GCA_026898435.1. Classification (NCBI taxonomy): domain Eukaryota; kingdom Viridiplantae; phylum Streptophyta; class Magnoliopsida; order Lamiales; family Lamiaceae; genus Prunella; species Prunella vulgaris. Next base: position 567,772 of record JAPKLY010000187.1, read on the forward strand.
TACCTCCACTATTTTTCTTATTTTATCTATCATTTTAATGTAATGCTAATTTTTATTAAATTTTGTGTCATTTCACAAAGGAAAAATAGTTTGTTGGAAGGGAGAGTAATATTTTTATTAAAAATGATAAAAAAAATTTTAAACTTTATCACTTTTTAGTAAAAATTTATTATTTTTTAAAAATTCTTTTTAAACTTTTATAAAAAAGACAAAATTTTAATTAAAAGTGATAATATTTTTTTTTAATAATATTATTTTTATTCAAATCTTTCTACTTTTAAAAATAATAATTTTTATTAATAAATAACATGTCACGTATAAAACAGACTCATGTTGTATTTTAATGTTTTAAAACAACCACTTCATCAAAAGTGTACATAAATATCTTATTCAAGAAATGATTGCTACTCAAATCCCTTCTCTTACCCCATAATTATTTTGCTCTGCAAAATCTCAAAATCTCCGGCCCAAGATTTATATATTTCTTCTTGTATTGCCCAGAACTAGTTCTAAAAATCGGTAAAACCCCAGAATTTCTCACCCTTAATGTTTCCCCAGTTTTATAAGTTTCAAGATTAGCTTTGGCAAATCCCTAAAATCTTGGTATTTTTTCTTGTGCAGCGACTTGGGACATATGCTGAAAAGGAGCTGTATTCGGACTGAGGTTAGGATTTTCGCGTCTTAAATTCAAGTTTGATTTGCCTGGTTTTGTTTCTTGATTTTCGTGGAAATGGAGCTATTTGTTCTTTACTTTTCGCAATTAATTGATTTAGGTTCTTAATATTCGGAATTGTTGGGATTATTTATTTATGGATGACACAGATTTTTTTTAATTTTCGTAATGATTTTATGTGAATTTTGGAGTAGATAGCTTAGACCCTGTGATTGTGGGTTTGTGATTTCGTTGATGTCAATGTAGGTTGTGGTGACCATTGCATGTCACTTTGGTTTGATGAATTTCTTGCTTCTTTGGCTGCTCGAGCTTTCCATTTCAGTATTTTTTATGTCTGTTTTTTCCAAGTAATTTATGTTGCAAATTTATGGATTCCTCAGATGGGGTTGTTTCAATGTTCCTTGTTTATCATTTTTATGTTTTAACCATAGACTAGATTAAGCTCCAGTGCAGCGTTTCTTCTTTCTTTTTCCCCCACAACCTGAAATCTTAGTTTTGTCTTTCTGCTATGATAGCAAGACAATTTTGGATATGCACAGTTGGTATTGGTAAAGGTTGTCCAGATGAGGAGACCCTTGCTGTTAGATGTTACGACTCGTCTTATACGTGTGTTACTGTGCAGGCCTGTGCTTGTCTGTTTGCTTAAACATGTGTGCTTGTGGCTGTATAGGTCTTTATCTTCTACGATTTCTTGTGGGAGTGAGTAGGATTGCTTGCAACTACTAAGCCCTGCAAATGAATCACTTAACTTTGTATAACTGCGATTGTGACATCAATGTCATTGAGTTGCTAAGTGGGATTGGAACTTTCAGTTCTCGCTCTTTATATGTGGCGCAAGGGAGTCCTTTGTTTGTTTTGTAAAGAATAAGTAAATTGCATTGTCCGCAAAACAAAATAGACTCTGTGAACCTTATAGTACCTTTATTATAGCTAATGCTTGGATATGCATTTTTAGCTAACTTCAAGTCTTGATGACATTGGTTTCGTTATACATTTGAACATTATGCATCAGGAAAAGCAGACATTTGCTTCCCTTTTTGTTTGTTAGTTTGAAGCTCACACAGTTCATTATTAATCACAATCTTTTCATGCATTCGATCTGTTTCATTTTTTAATATGCTTGTTTACTTGGTGATGGGACTTTTTCATGCACTCCCTCCATTGGAAGTTTGCTTGTTTTTTTCTTATAATTTCTTGTTCTTTTCCAGGTTTGAGAAATGATCCTCACAAAGCAACACCGCTGCATACACTCACAAAGTTGTGTTTGCACAAAAGGCCACCTAAGCGAAGAAATCATTTTCTTAGTCTTTAATCATTTGAATTGGAACCCAAAATTGATTTCCACACTTTCTTGTGCATGCAAATGGTTCGATGATCTTGCCAAACGAGTCCTTTGGAAAGAATTCTGCAAGACACGAGCTCCTAAGATGATGCTAGATCTACATTCAAATGGAAGTCATAGTGTTGATGGGAGCTGGAGAGCCCTCAGTAAGATGCTCATATATTGTTCGGGTTCTCGACAGGATGGTTTGTTCAGCAGTAGTTACATTCCAGGTCATTTTGTCTTTAGGACACGGTTTTCAAGAACATCAGGAAAGAGCTTCCTGTTACCGCAATGCAGAACAGATGTTTTATATGTATCAGATCCTTGTGAGCATCTCGACCAAGGGGATGATGGTGATGTTGGGTTTTTCCGTGGGATATTCAAGTCTTTTGCTACATCAAAAGTTAGAAAATTGCTGATAAAGAGACGAGCACCGTTACATCCAACAGAGTTGTGCCCGTACTGTAAAGCAAAGCTATGGAACATGCTCGCTGCAAAGATGATACCTCCGAGTGCCAGCTGTCGCTTGGGTGCTTACGAAGATTGCATTGAGTACTATGTGTGTCTAAACGGCCACATGCTGGGGATTTGCACTCTTTTGCCCTTGTCTGATACTGATGAAGCATCAGAAGAGTGATGGTTGTTTTAAGCCAGGTATATGCATCTTCAACTTTGTTTCTTGATTCTTGGTTCATATGTTACTTCTTGGAATCGAGCTTAATGTCCATTGCGACGGTGTTTTTGGGCCGTGTTTGCAAATTAAATAAAATGTACGAGAACCTTTTAATTTCAAAAGCGCATTTTCACAGCTTTCGCAAGCAAGTTATTCTGGATGCAGTTGTGCATGCAAACACACCCTTTTGTCTGTGCAGCTTTTTCTCTTCATCTTACTTTGTTATTCTTTCCTAGATGCAGCAGTTGAAAATGTGAGAGATGTATGCACTGTGAATATGGATAAGGCTGTCTCGATGTTTGAGGTGTTTGGTAAAAACTTACTTAGCGTAGGTGGAATATCGTCTGCTGCTGCTAAATTTGTGCTTCCTATTAGCGTCAACCATTTTGATTTCAACATTGGCTCTTGCAGTGTTCTCATAAACAACGAATCTTTTGTTGTACAATGTATGATGACCATAACATGATTGTTTTGGCATGAAGATTTGTTATATAAGATTAGATGGTGGCCATTCATATTTTAGCCATCTAATTTTTAAAAAAACATATAGATTTGACGGTCTAGACCCAAAAACGCCTAAATTTGCAAAAATTAGGTCGAGAGAAGGTCGCCTATATGAAAAATGTATGTATTATAGTAGTAATAATCTGAGTGGGTTCCTTAGCTCAAACAGGTGAGTCGGCTTCTGCCGCCCACCCCAGCGGTCGGTTCAGACCATCCTCCGGAATCCGAAGCTTTTTAGGGCAACCATTGCAGTCTTGTCTTACTCTCTCATCTAGGACTTCTGCCTTGTAAACCACTGTAGTCATCCTAAATTTGCACCGATTCGCTGGGCAAGCCCTTTGATCAACTCTTGCCATAAGTCAGTTGAGGTTGGGACTCATTCAGACTCTCTTACCTCGGAATTGGACTCAAAGGTCCTAAAGGCAAGCCTGGTTCATCAAACCCTAACATATGAGGCAGAGACCAATTTGCAGATAAGATCATGTTCCTTATCTAGAGATAGCACAAAGAATGAAAGGATATGTCCAGAGCGTATTTTAAGAAATAAATCATCTCTTTTCAGAGGATCTAGTATGAATTGATCGGTGGCATTGATTAATATTATAAGAGCTCAAATTCATATATTTAATTCGTAGATTAGGACAACACAAATAAGAAACTTATGCTATAAATACAACCTTTAAAGCTCATATTATTACACACAAACCTTTGAGCTCAAGTTTACACAAAAAACTTGACAATCTATTTTCATATGTATGTTCTTCACATCTCTTCAAGCATTAAGAATCTCTTGAGTATTTATTGTATTTTTATACTTGTTCTTCAATATTTATATATCTACAAACGTTAATACTCCTATCATTCACGTTTATGGTTGTAATTGTTCTTAAAATCACATCTACCACATATAGTTCTAATAATCATTTATGTTTGTAATTGTAATTGTTCTTAAAACCACATATAGTTCTAATAATCATTTATGTTTGTAATTGTAATTGTTCTTAAAACCACATCTATCAAACCATTGGACCGATTGTATATAAGATCAAGTTATACATGACATGATAAAACATGGTATGAAATATATATATATACGTCTCCAAGTTGTATATAAAATCAAATTCTTTTTTAGTAAGTCGAACCATTAATATGCAATTTTAATTGTTGTATTGTATTCGAAATTATCACCACGGTGGAATACAAATTTGTTGGCTTACCAGCCTTTCAGTGCCTTGTAAACCTTTGCTGAAAGGTACAACCATAATTGGCTCGTACCCAGCAAGGTACAACCAAGTCAAAAAGATTTCTTACACTGCAAATGAAACAAGCAAAAGAGTAGACAATCATGTTAACCAACAAAATTTATTACTTCAAAATATGTATATCAATGTTGGGTAAAAGACTCTTCTGAACTAATATTACATCAAAGTGTCGTATATTCTCTTTCTTGCTAAAACCTGAAGCTGAGCACACCACCATTGTAGCAGAACACGAGCATGGAAGCACAAGCTTATGCTCATGAAATTGATGAAAACGATGCTTCTTGGTCTTTGGAATCAACACCCGATCCTGATTCCGATTTTCTGAAGACGAGCTTCTGCTGAGGCAGCTGACCATTGGAGAAAGCTGTGACTTCAGTGTCTACAATTATGGTGTCCTCATCGCCGAAATCTCCTCTCAAAATGCCCTTAGCAAGCTCGTTTTCAACATATTGTTGGATCACCCGCTTCACTGGCCTAGCTCCGTAGTTTGGATCATACCCAAGACTACCCAGAAGTTGGATTGCAGCATCGCTCACCTCCACTTTCATCTTCCTATCTGCTATCCTCTTTTGCACTCTGGCCAACTGCCAAACCGAATAATAAAGATAAGTAAAAGCTGGTCCAATTTTAAAATTTGAAAGGCACACGGAATAAACCAAAAAACTTCTGAAATTCACACTACTCCAGCTCTAAAATAGCCTATTCGGTTAGGATTGAATTTGTTTACAAAATGATAAGAGATATCATGCTCGTTATATACCACTAGATGTTATGTGTAGAGTGTAAGAACTGCACATAAAATTTCATCAATGCAGAAGAAGACTAACCTGTAACTTAACAATCCTGCTGATCTGCTCCCGGTCAAGAGGTTGGAACACTATGTACTCATCCACCCGATTCATGAACTCAGGACGGAACACCGATCTAGCAGCATCCAGAACTCTCCGTTTAATAGTTTCATAAGTCGTTTCCTTAGGCGCATCATCATCCTCCATGTTCAGTATATACTGTGAACCGACATTTGATGTCATGATAATTACACAGTTGGTGAAGCTGACAGTACGTCCCTGTGAGTCGGTCACTCTACCATCATCCAAAATTTGAAGAAACACATTGAATACATCAGCATGAGCCTTTTCAATCTCATCAAACAAAATAACCGCATATGGCCTCCTACGAACAGTCTCCGTTAACTGGCCCCCTTCTTCATATCCAACATAACCAGGAGGAGCTCCTATTAGCCGTGAAACTGCATGTTTCTCCATATATTCACTCATATCAATTCTTACAAGAGATTCTTCTGTGTTGAATAAATAGGAAGCAAGAGCCTTAGCTAGCTCGGTTTTTCCAACACCAGTAGGGCCCATAAACATAAAGCTAGCAATGGGACGATGAGGATCTGAAAGGCCTGCCCTCGATCTTTGTATGGCCTCAGCTACTGCTGTTACTGCAGGGTTTTGACCAACTACACGTCTGTGTAGCTCTTCCTCCAAATGCAGCAGCTTCTCTCTCTCTGATTGTTGTAGTTTGGAAATGGGGATTCCAGTCCATTTACTAACAATTTCAGCTATGTCATCACCAGTAACCTCCTCCCTAAGCATGGATTTTCCCGACTTCATATACTCGTCTAGCTCTTTCTCTGCAGTTTCGAGCTGACGCTGCAGGGAATTTAAGCTCCCATATTTCAATTCAGCAGCACGATTGAGATCATACTCTCGCTCAGCCTGCTGGATCTCCAGATTTACTCTGTCAATCTGTCAAAATTCAGTCAGTTAACACGATCGGATAATATTCTGAATAAACATGATACTAATTCATAAAGTGCTAGATATTGTGAATAATTGAGCACTTACCTCTTCCTTGATAGACTGCAATCGTGTCATGACGGATTTTTCATGTTCCCACTGCTCAGTCAGCTCAGCTTGTCTCTGCTTCAACATAGACAGCTCCACTTCGAGACGATTCAACCTATCTTTAGTAGCTTTGTCAGTATCATTTTTCAGAGAGAGCCTTTCCATCTCAAGTTTGAGAACTGAACGATCGATTTCATCAAGAGCTGTTGGCTTTGAGGTGATCTCCATTTTCAGTTTAGCAGCTGCTTCGTCCACCAGGTCAATAGCTGTGATGGAAATCAGAAAATTTGTAAGTTTTTCAGTGCTCACATTTTCTGTAAACATTGTCCGGCCATGTTGGACATATATTGTAAGAAATGAACAGTAAATTACTGGTATTTCTATACCTTTGTCGGGAAGAAAGCGCTCAGCGATATAACGATCAGACAAGATTGCAGCTTCAACGAGAGCACTGTCTGAAATGCGAACTCCATGGTGGAGCTCGTATCTCTCACGCAGTCCACGGAGAATGGAAATAGTGTCTTCTACAGTTGGTTGATCAACATAAACTTGCTGGAAACGACGCTCCAAGGCTGGATCTTTTTCAATGTATTTACGATACTCGTCTAAGGTTGTCGCACCAATGCATCTGAGCTCACCTCGACCAAGCATGGGCTTTAAGAGGTTTCCAGCATCCATTGCACCATTGGTAGCACCTGCAATGCATGAAACCATATATCAAGGTCTTTGTCTCAAAGGAGTAGTATTACTGGAACTGCAAGGGAACTCTAAACAAAAAAACATTTATGGGTGTGTGTTCACACTCGGAGGAGATTTATGCCCGTAGGAATTGTAGAATACTAAGTTTGCAGGTTGGCACATTTAAGACATTTAAATTTTTGCACATTTTGGCCAAACTGGCCCAAAGTTATGTGAAAATTAAAAATTAATGTCCCAAATTTGCCAACCTGGAACATCCCAATTTGACCTAAATGTGCAAAATTATAATTCATTGTGCTAAACGTGCCAAATTTAAAATTGAATAGTCTAAATGTGTCAGCCCGTAAACATATAGTTATGGTCCTAAAACAAAATTATTCACGAAGACTTGCACATCAAGGAGTGTGCTAAAACAGCAAAACAAAGAAAAAAAATAAAAAATCCTCAAAGAGAAAACCACACAAAAGGGCACAGTGCAAAATTTGTGTTAACTAACTACAGTAATACCTGCACCAACTACTGTATGAATCTCATCAATGAAAAGGACTATCTGGCCTTCTGAATCTGTAACTTCCTTAAGTACAGCCTTCAGCCTATCTTCAAATTCTCCACGGAATTTTGCACCAGCAATGAGTGCTCCCATGTCAAGAGATATCAACTGCATCATAAAAAAGAGGAATCTGCTTCAGCATCGCCTGTTTTACAAGAAAGGCAAACCACAAAACATACAAACAGAGCGAGATGGCATGCCAATTTGGACCATTCAACTTCATATCTCATTTTAGTATATTACCCACCCTGCGATTAATCAAAGCCTGAGGAACATCTCCTTGCACAATTCTCTGGGCCAGCCTGTCATTCATAGTACAATTAGAGTGTCGAATTTGAGATAAATAAATAACTTTAGAAAAGGAAGAGAGAGAGAGAGAAGCAGAATATAGAGTAAACACTATGTGCTTCTTAATTATATCACGTGCTTGGTTAGTATTCACAGAGTTCTCCAAATGTTCTATCTTCCTAATAATATCTATCATCTTGCGGTGCGTGCAGTTTTTTTACTTTACAATGATATGCACCCTTGCTGATTTCGTATTTTAATTCGATTTTTGGTTGGATGGATGAATAAGGGCTGAAGAAATTTAGTGCATACAACCTAGACTGCTACTTGTCTTTGATGTGCCACTATGATTAAAAATATGTGCTGCTCACCCTTCTGATATTGCAGTTTTCCCAACACCCGGCTCACCAATTAGAACAGGATTATTCTTAGTTCTCCTCGAAAGAATTTGTATGCATCTACGTATTTCATCGTCTCTTCCTATTACAGGGTCCAGCTTTCCTGCTCTTGCCATGGCTGTTAAATCTTTTCCATATTTTTCCAGTGCTTCATATTTTCCTTCAGGAACTGTGGAAACGGTGAAAGATAAAATTAACTAGGTATTATTTTTATTTATATGAACAGCGTATTAACATTAACAAACATATGCATCATACACAGAGAAACATAATTGAATATTTCTATATAATACAAAAATGGGAAACTAATACCTTGGTCGATAACTCTTTGTCGTCCCCTTACAGATTGAATGGCATCTCTCAGTGTTTTCTCGGAAATTTTAAAATCTTTATACAATTGCTTTCCGAACCGGTTATCTTCTGTAAAAGCTAGAAGTAAATGCTCGACTGAGACAAATGAATCATCGAACTCTTTCTTGTACTTCCTGGCTCGCTGTATTAGATTTTCCATGTCCCTTCCTAGCATTGATCCAGCTGAGTCGCCAAGAACCTGAAATTTTTGCAACAATAAGTCAATTCAGATTCTATTAGATCAACAAAAATTATAAACTGGCCTACAACGTTAATACTTGGGTCTTGGTATTCAATCGTATAATGATGTTTTAGGAACAAAGCTTCATATTTGTTGTGGATTCACCAGTTAAACTGATGCTGCTAACATGAGAAACAAAGCCCTGAACATTTGCTAAGGGCATAGACATTTATGCAGTTTTCATGATAGGCAGCAGAAATGGCAGGAGCATGCTTACAGTCAAGTTCATTGAAAACTAACCTAAATTAATATATTCTCAGATTACAAAAGCCACTGTGACGTCCGTCTCTGCCAAAAATCATTTTAAGAATGTATCGTCCATCCACACAGAAATTACTGATCTTGATCCTCAGAACAACTTTTGCATAACAAACAATTTAAGAATGCCTGGATAGAATAAATAATATGTAGGGCTTCTCCATTACCAGCAGCCATGGAAAAACCTTCGAAGGTATCGTGATTTTTCCAAATGAAATTGAAGGAAGAGACAGGATTGGGAAGAAGATGCTTAAAAAGAATTTGCTAGAAAAAGTATGAGGACTCTAAAGACCAACTGTGTAAGCTAATGAACATCAATAGACAAATTTACTTATACACTACCTTTGGTTGGCGCTGAATATACTTATCCGTAGCATCAAGAAGTCGAGTGTTATCCACGCCAGCTTTGGAAAATATACGACGAGCAAGCCCATTCTTCTGCTCCAACAGAGCCTTCATCAAGTGCTCAGTCTCCACTATCTGATGCTTATTCTCCTTGGCAATTTCCGGCGACGACACAATTGATTGCCACGCCATTTCGGTGAATTCGTCCTGCGTAATCTGCTAATAACAACATAAAACCAAAGCAATTAATAATGCAAACTCACTCGATCAAAAGCGGACAGTCAAGTCTACTTACTCTTCCACTGGAAGAGGCATCGCATCTAACAGTTAATGAGCGCGAATTCCTCTCAAATTTATCCAATTTTCTAGTAAAAGAGACATCATTGCGCCTAATTTTCAACGATCTGACGCCTTTTAGAGCTCCGGGTTTGGCCGAAAAGTTTACAGACACCAGTGGCCGAGGGAAAGACGCGGCTCTGGTGGCGTTACCGGACGGCGGCACGTGAAGCTGCGCAGCGGCGAAAGACGCCGTAGAAGCCATTAGAGGAAGTCCAGTGAGAAGGCTTGAGATTTTCCGGCGAGAATTGGGGAGAGATTTTTGAAGTGAGATACGGCGGTGGTATGGCGTAGGATTTTAAAGGTGGAAAAAGAGGAGTCTGGGAGGTTCGAGGGAAATCATGTGTGAAGCAGCTAAATTAGAGCGTTCGCGATTGAAGGGTTTTGCTCGGGTCACATTTCAGTGCACAGCCAAATTGGTACTACCCACATTTTGTTCCAACACGTGGCCATGCGTGAGTGGCTCGTTCTCATAGATTCTCTAATTATTGTTCTTAGTTAGGATTAAAGTTTATGTTGTTCTATAATTTATGGCAATATTTTTTAATTTAGTTTACATGATATTAAAATAAATAATTTATATAGACTAAATTCAAAAATATCCTTCCTTCCAAAAAAAAAAAAAAATGTGCTCACATTTTTGTACGTGATTTAATAGAATATATCGGAAGATATTTCAAAATATTATAAGGTCTGTTTTGAGTAAAGAAAATATTTATGAAAAATATTTATGGAAAATACATATGATATATTTTTCATAAATATTTTATTTATTCAAAACGGACTTCACAATATTTCGTGACTCGTAATACCCTCCGACTTATTGCATTAAACCACGTGTAAAAATATGAGCACATTTTTTGTGACGGAGTTAGTAATAAATTAAAGGACTGTAAAAATTTTAATTTTTTTATTTTATTAATTTATTAAGTATCTGTTTAAAACACTAAAAATAGCTTTTAAAATATTTTTTTAATAATTTCTCACATTTTTGTAAAGAAAATTTTTATTTAAAAATTATTTTGTAGAGTTTTAAATACACTCTTATTTAGATTGAACGTATAGCGTTGAATTATGGAATTGGAATTCATAAATACCAATTTTCAAGTTGGTAAATTGTGGAATAGTTAGATTAAGTTAACAATATTAAACAAGAGTATAAATAAATTTGAACAGTAGAATATAAAAAAATTATTAATTATCAATTGTATAAACTTATGTAAAAAAAATAAGACAATGCCTAATGAGCATCGTGCAGAATTTTGAAATAATATCAATTATTTTTATTAATTATCTAATTAATATTAAAAATATAATTTAAATTTACGACTATACTATTAAAAGAATCTTTTAAGAATTTTTTTTTAAAACAACCTAGACGGCACTTGTCCAAATAATTGTTGCATTATTAGTTAGAAGGGTTCTTCTATGGTCAGGAAAGTTTCGTCCTTCCTGACGTCAGTAAACCCCCTAAATATCGTTGGATTCATGATCCAACGTACCATATAATTTTGAAGTGATTGCACTCTGCATTAGGGCGATTGCACTATGCATAATGCAATCGCACTGTATCGCCATATTAATAAATTAAATTAATATTATTAAATAAATATAAAATTACTAAATTATCCTTATAATTAAAAATATAACAAAACTTTGTATATATTTTTATTAGTCTAAATTTTTAATATTTTTTGATAATTAAAATTACAAGTCATTCATCCTAATTAACGTTCAACCATTTTTATCTCCATACGAATGTGATGAATTAACCCTAATTTGTATCACAAAATTCATGATGTACAAAATCGATCAAGCAATTCTGCCATCAACTAAGAGAAATATCACGATGGCGTAAATGATTTAACTTTTGATCAAACAATTTTGCCTTGCTCTTCGACCACAATCCATGGCGGCGTTCATCAACTCTAAGTCTCCAGGCTGCGTGGAGATATAATGTTCATAGGGTAATTTTGAATTCTTCAATTTTGGGGAAAAAATTGAAACAGTAGGGTTCTTGAAAAAAATAAAATCTAATTATTGAGTTTCTTAATTTTTAAATATGATGCAAGTTTAAATTTCAAATATATTAAATGCGTATTTAAAAAATATATAAAAGGATAATTTAAACACATATATTCAAAGACAACACGGATGAATGTTTGAACAAATTTAAACACATATATTCAAAAATATGATGAATGTTTGAACAAATTGATTTAAATTTAATTTAAAAATATTGAGTATTTTTTATATAAAATGTGTTTATAAAGTATTTTATAATTTTAAAATTAAGAAAAGATTTTATAATTTTTAAAATTATAAAAGGGTATTTCAGTAATTTTTTATTTTTTATTTTTTAAAATTATTTTTTTTGCTCAGGGCAAAACTATATTGTCTAGGGAGATGTAATATTATTTGTCGAAATTATATTGGTTTACTGACGTCAGGGAGGGCGAAACCCCTTTCTGACAGTAGAAAACCCTAGTTAGAATTATTTTAAAATTCAGAAAGTAAAAGTTTTAGTTTTACGTTGCATCTTACAACTCAAAAATATTTTTAAATGGTTATATTAATTAATATAAAAATATTATACATACTATTATTAAAAAATATATTTTTAAAAAATAATTTTTTAATAATAATATATATAATTTTTCAAAAATACACTTTAATTGTGCGGTATACTTACTTACAAGATTTTTTTTTTTTTGAATAATATCTTTAATTCTAGGAGAGGATCTTAAGGAATCATTTAAAATCATTACCAGTTTGCAAGGTTTCGTTTCTATGTTTATAAAGTTCACGACAATATTTTTGAACACTTCTAAATAAAATCTTTGGAATTGATAAAGCATACGAAATCCTTCTCACGGAAGTAGTCCCATTCATGAAAATTAATTTTGTTATTTTTTTAATTAATTTTAAAAAATTAGATACATTGTGTGTAAAGTAAAAAAAATTAAACTGATGGTACAAAATATTACTGTAATTTTAGAAAAGTGAATTATTTATCATTGGATGAATATATTAATGCGATTTATCTTACTAGATGAATATATTAATGTGTATTATCTTTTTCATCAATTTTATTGGAATCCAGTTTTCTTCAAATCAAGGAGAAGGATCTCTAAAGAAACTTTAGTTTATTCGTCACCTCACATGTCATCGTATTTAATTTACTGGATTAGTATTGTATGCACTAATTACACAGTGCAAATCAAGTTCATTTTTTAATAGTTACACAAAATACTATTGAAAAATTACACATGTTATTACTGAATAGTGTATCTTTTATAGTGTAACTTTTCAGTAATAATTTGTGCAACTTTTCAATAATAAATTATGTAACTTTTTAAAAATGAACTTGGGTTGCAGTGTAATCGGTGCTAATTTACTCATCACCTATCAATGACCCAAGACAAATATAACCCCACTTATCATCGCAAGAAAAACATTTAAATTTTACTTTAAAAAAAATACTTATCTCTTTAATGCTTTTGCATCTTTTGATCTGAATATACAACACAATATATTCACCAAATTTCCTCCCAATATAAAATTATTATATTAAATTATCATATCTTGTATATTATCCACCAAATATTTTCCCTTGCACGGTTGATTGTGTTATGACATGATGAGAGCATCTATTCAGTGTGTCTAAACAAAGCAACGTCAATTTTTTTGGAAAAGAAGTAAAGAGATTGAGCCCTCAACCAACATTGTTTTTACCTTCTCTTTGAATATATATCACAGGAAAAGGCCATTCTTGATTTCTGACGGTTTTCCAACATTAGGTGTATTTTGAATCTCTAATGAATAGTGTAGAATCACTTTTTTTTTTTTTTTTAAGTTGAGTCTTATTAACTTAATAAAAAAAATGATTCTACCCTCTTTTTAGAGATTGAAAACATACCCATTATCTTGTGAGATCATCTCTCGTGAAACAGGCCAGGAAAAACATCGGCTAATCATAAACAAAATTTCAAATCAGATTAATGGGCAAACTCGAAAAATGCATTTCATTTGGATCATCTTTCCAACACCATCATCCGAGAGAGCAATTATCCATATAAATAGCACATATAAATGATTTTATTCCACAGCAAGATCACAGCAATATAATCTGAAAACCCGAAACAAAGTCATGCTGCCGCATGTTCGTGAAAAATGAGTCACATACGAAATGTGCAAAATCCCGAAACAAAGTATGATTTATGAAAATACTGCAAATTTCACCCCCAATCCCAGAACTTCATCTGTGCACTGGATCACAAAACTAGTATCAACTTTTTCTTTTCAAAAGAATAGGTTCGAAAAATGAACCTACTAACCTTCCCATAATCGGGAATGCATCTCATAAAATAACACATCCACACTTGTTCTGCTTCGGATCATTGAGCACCTTCTTCTCTGTTGTAAAACAAGAAAAAATTAATTCTTCATCCAAAGTAATCAAATTCAAATTTATTGTAATTTAATGGGTTAGTTGCAAAATAAAATCACAACCTTTTCACTTTTTTTGTTTTAATTACAACATATGTTCTTAAAATTCGCTATTCAATGCACAACCTCTGAAGTTGTTGCAATTCTATCACATGACTATTTTCACACCAAGTTGTGATTAAACTGAAAAAACAAGTTGCTGGAAGTACGAGATATTATTGCATTATAAAAAAGTGGTGTATAGAATTGCCAATTTTAAAGCATATATGTTGTGACTGAAAAAACATGAAAATGTTGTTTTCTGTATAATTCAGCGTAATTTAATATATAAAAGTAATCAACGCTTATAAATAACATTCTCCTTAGAGGAATATCGAACCTTTTTCCATAGGTGGTGGTTGAACAACGACATGCATGGTTGTGACCCCTCCAGGAATATCACACAAAGGGCTCCTACATTCCCCCACAGTTCTGTTGTTCTCTAATATTCTCCCCCCGCTAATTAGCTTGATGTCTTTCACTGTACGAGGACCGTTTTGTTTCTCTGTGTCATAAAAATTAATTAGGATCCATAAAAGCAATTAGAATAAGAAAGATCAATATCTATTTTGTTCTTGTAACTATTCCGAACACTATAGAATGCAGAAAAAATGAGAGTGCGAAACAGTAGCCTATAATGAGTCAAATGCAACTATTCACTTGAGTAGTCCAGCCTACACCATGTTTGTATAATTTGATGTTTCAGTACCAAAAAATACAAAATCAATCAACGACACAAGTATTACACACATTCTAATTTAAAATGGAAAAAAAAAATTAGAAGGGGGTCAAACTTCTTGGACTAAAATTATATATCTGAGTTTAGTTCTGGTCATTGAGAAATAAAATATTGACAAATAGCGGATTGATTTCGTATTGTTTAGTTACTGTCTACCCAACTTAGTCTCTAATAATAACGAAATGTATTTTGCCAATGTATAAACTACAAATTCCAGCGGCTTTGGCTACAGAACTTGATAAGTAGCAAGATGCGTCTTCTCACATACTTCTAGAAAGGCTTTAGTCGAGTAAGTAACGTTAATAATTTGTGAACATTTTGGGATCCTAAGATAAGACTCATAAGAGTGTACCCTCTCACCTATAGCTAGGATCACATAATTTGGAAGATCCCAGTCCTAAGTTATAGCAACTCTGATGACACCACAAGAAACACCTCCTTTACCAAAACACGAAAAATAATATACCTCTGTTCATATAACTCAACCAGAAAAATGACAATTAAAACTTCTAATCTTTTGTAACAACTTACGTTAAACAATTAAACATCTGATCTTTTTTATGTAAACTTAAGAACTTAACCTAAACTTCATTTCTGTCCAAATAACTGAACAAGAAAAAATGGCATACCTTAAACTATGTCCACATAACTGAACGTAAACTTCTGAATTCTGATCTTCTTATGACTAGATTTGCAATATCTTATGTTAAACAAACTCCTAATATTTTTATGCAGATGAAAGAACTTATAACATTATGTCTCAATTAAAATCTGGCAGATAGAAAAGAGCAATTGCAGGCTACCTAGGAGCTATAAAAATGCAAACATCTATTCAGCATTTTTCACCAAAACATTATCAAATCACTGTGGATATAACCCCAGTTCATATTATTCTCAAGTGACACAGAATATGAAGTAATTTACTTCAAATAAAGACAAATTTTGAGAAGAAATCGTACACAAATTATCGCACACACCGAAAGGGCACATTTAAATCATATTGTAAACTAACTATTCTGTTGCATCAATATCCTTTAAACATAACTAAACACATAGAGAAATGAATCTAGTTGAAAGCTTTATTTAACCTTTAGGCCATTGATTTATGATATTCTCCTTCAATGTTGCGACGCTCGTGGCAACAGGATAGTTTTTTGGGCCAATATCCGATCCATCAATCAGCCTAAACTTGATGTCCAGTTGTTCTTGTGCTCCAGACATATCCAAACTTTGGTGCCCAGAATTCTAATTAAAGAAAAAACCAAGAATCCTCACTTGGTACTTCCAATTATAGTATTTTTTGCAAAATCAAGAACACCCTCAATTATAGAAAACTGTCTGTCATGCTGATTCACTATGACCATCCCTTCTCCATTTCTGGGCATCTGAGATAAGGTTCAGATTAAACGCAACCCCAATCACCTATTTAAAGAAATACCACCACACAATCACATTATCTCATCAGTATATAATAAACCCAGAAAATTTCCAGCATATAAATCATGCGTAAGCAATATATTCAATAATACATAACACAAAACAAAGATGACGACAGCAGAATCTAAAACCGATTTCTCTAGAAACCCTATTTCAAGATTTAACAGAAATCGATCAAATCTTTCCTATCCAAGTTCTGAATTAAACAAAAAGTCAAACCCCACAAACAATCAAGAAATTCATTAAATCTTATCGATCATTAAAAAAAAATCAGAAAACCCCCAAAATTCTACGGTTGAAAAAAAAACGCACTTGATCTGGGATCGCCTATCTTCTTTCCTTTTTTCACGAATTTCCGATTCAAGAAACAATAATTTCAAGAAAAGGAAGACGAGGAACAGAATCGAGTGGAAGTAGCGGCTAAGGAATGAAAAATGGAAATAAATGAAAATGAAAAAACACGCTAATTAATCACACTAATTAGCAAAGTCAAAACAAAATTTGCGTAAAAGTGAAAAGATGGGCTGTTTCGGATTTTACAAAATGTTGATAGTAGAAAATGTCGAAATTATTTAATGCATAGTCTTATTTAAATTATGCAAAGTCATTACCTTTTGACCGATTTTATTTGTAATTAATTTTAGGCTTCATCTCTTTTTCCTCATTTAATCTGCACTTTGGCGAAAAGTAATGTTATTTTACTTTTATGTTTATCTTTAAAAGTCATCGAAATTCATATGGATAATATTAGGTCAATTCCTTGCACCAAATTTACCATTTTAACCTAAATCTGTCATTAGGCAAACTCCTTTCACAAATTTTGCAGTTTTGGCTTATCTAATCAACTAACACTGGTCTCTAACAAATTTACTTTTGTTTGAGATTTTTCACAAGTTCTAGTGCTTATATCAACTTCTATTAGAAAATTTAGTATTTTTCTTATAGGGAGGTGAGGCTTGCATCCAACTTGCAATCTACTCGTGCTCGACTCGTAAAAAAATCGAAATCGACTTGAATCTAATTGAATTGAATTCGAGTTCGAACTACTCGAGTAGCTCTCGAGTTCGAGTTTGAGTTTATAACGGCTCGAGAGGCTCGCGAGCCTAATCGAGTTTGCACAATATTTAATATTTTTCTATTAATTTTTTATATATAAAAAAATTATCAAGCTCGAGTCGAACCGAACTTGAATTTTAGACCAAAAAAAAAAACTAAAATATATTTAATATATTATTTTATTAGAATAATAAAATCATCAAGCCGAGCTCGAGTTCTTAGCCGAGTCGAGCTCGAACTAAAAAATCAAGATCGATCGACTTCGAGTATTGTTATCGAGTCGAGCTTCGAGTATTGTTATCGAGTCGAGTTCGAGCTCAACACTACTCAGCTCGACTCGACTAATTTACACCCCTAGATGCAAGTGAAATAGACTTAGCATAAATTTTGGTATTTCTAATCAAGCTCAAAAACTTGTTGCAATTGATATTTATTCCACAAAATATTACTCCTTCTGTTCCATAATTGTTTTCACATTTTCCTTTTTCGTTCGTCCCACAATTATTTTCACACCCTATAAATGAAAACTATTACCTTTAACTTTATTCTCACAATCCAACTAATCTCATTATTTTAATAATATAACTTTACACAACACTTTACTTTTCTTAAAAGTTGTGTCATCCCAGAGGTGAAAACACCTCTGGGACGGAGGGAGTAGTTGTTTAGTCACAAAAAATTACTCGTCAAGATTAGTTGTTTATTAATTTATTATTTATTATTAAAAATTATAATCGCGTATCAATTGCTTTGACTTATAAGACTATGGTGCTACAATTTTAGTATAACAAGAGTTATATTTTTAATTAAATTGATGTATGTATAAGCATTAATAGTTAGTCTTAAAACTAATGATAATATACATTCAATATGCAAGAGTTGAGAAAATTCATACTGTTTCAAAAAACTTTGTAGTTTTTTTGTTTATGACACGAGAATTAAGAAAAAAATAATAAATAAAATGTTAAAGAAGGAGATTGTCATACAAAAAACTGAGTGACAATTTTTTTTGCAAGGTTGAAAATGTCGGTATCGATGGAAATATCGAGGTTTTAAATTTATGAAAATATCGTGGATATATCAATATCGAATATCGATATCGGTAAATTTATAAATTATAAAAAATTTAAGAGCAATCATTTAATACATAAATTTAACAAAAGAATTTAAAAAAATTTACCGTTGTGACAAATTTATATACATACACTATTTTATTGGAGTTTTTCCCGAAATTCATCGATATTTTCTCGATATCTTTCAATATTTACTCGATATCTAACGATATTTGGTTTAATTTGTGAAAAAAAAAAAGCGATATCGATATTACATGCCGATATTTACCGATATTTTTTATTTTTTAATGAATATTATGAAAATATCGTTTCTACCCAATATCGATATCGGTGACTACAAAAAATAGATATATCGTGGATATATCGGAGAAATTCATCCTTATTTTTTTAGCAACATAGGTAATATTTCATAGATATCACCTTAATTCTGGGAGACAGATAAAAATTAATTAAGGTCAAACTTTAATTTGATGAAATTAAAAGATGAACTTATTAGATAATAAAAGGGAATGTAGATAGAATTAAAAGGTTGAAGTGAACAAATTAGGAGCTCTTTTTGAATTAAAATATTACCGTTGTGCATCAGTTACCATACAAATGGCCACATATATAAAACATGTAAATTAATATTTAACTATAATTGAAATGTATAAATTATATTTGACTCATGATATACTAATTAGTATAACTGAAATATGGATTTTTTTTTTTACAGGCGTGCTTTTGACGGTTAGATTACTTTATTGGATTATGAGAAATTGATACTCCCTCTATCCCGGAATTACTTTCATAGTAGTCCCGGGCACGCGAACCAAGGAAAAATAAATATGTGAGTGTAAAATTAAATAATAAAATAAGAAAAAGTGTATTTTGTTGACTTTTGTGAGAGAAAAAAGTTTCCTTTTTAGGTGTGTGAAAGAAGAATTGGGACGTCCAAATAAGGAAAGTGTGAAAGTAGTTTTGGGACGGAGGGAGTATATTTTATTGCCTTAGTCTTGTATATATCGGTTACACCATATAACTTAAATTTATTTTAAAAAAATTATACAAAATACTATTGAAAAATTACACATATTATTACTGAAAAGTATATCTTTAATGGTGTAACTTTTCAGTAATAAGTTGTACAATTTTTTAAAAATGAATTTGAGTTGCACGGTGTAACTGGTGCACAACTTACTCTATTTTATTTTATTTATCCTACGTTTAATTTATGTGACACGATTCCCTGATAAAAAAATATCACATATTATTACATAGAAAGAAATTAGAGCAGTCATCCAACTAAGCAAACTTAGCCGTAGATGTCCAGATCAAATGGCATTGCCAGGAAATAAAACAGCAGTGCGACAGTTCATTTACACAAAAATGGCATCTTATATTACAACCTAATCTGAGTTGTTTCGTCATATCGTTCATAAGAACAGCACTATTAATTTGGTTCATAATCTTTCAAGGGAATGATAATAAAAATGAGCCTCAAAAGAAGAAGTTCATTACTCCATTCTGGCTCACTACTTCCTCTCTTTGTAAGTCTTGATTCTCATTATTATTTTCATCTAAAAATTGAATAAAGTAGTAACTGGCCAGACACTCGAGTTTGTTAGGTGCAATCAACTAAATACAATGGGTACAACATGATTATAATTAAATGCATCACTATCACCCATACCTATTCACATGGCATCTAAGTTTGCCAAACTACACATTCTACACCACAACAATCATAATCCATTATACCAAAACTGCAGGTATACAATTGAAACTCAAACACCTGTTCGAAAATGCGATAAGATCGACGGAAGAGCTTCAAGAGATAGCAGGGGATGAACCAAATTGTGAAATTTGATAAAAAGAATAATCCCTAGAATGCGTAGCACAAATAATACAGAAGAGACGCCGACATTTAATCTATGTTCCCTAACTTAGGTTCCTGTAATACAACTACAGAAGGGAAAAAGGCATGAAGATATTATATCAGAAAAATGAAATGAACAAAAAAAAAAAAATTTGGGAGAATACAGCAAGAAGATGACAACAAAGTAGATGGAAAAAAAATATCTGTATGGCCAATGTGGCCGGGATGGGAGCCTTACAACGGACCTGGATCGTCTGCCATCTCGTTTACACACATGTATATAGCATTATTCCCCTCCAAGCTCTATGAAATTGGTGTGACCCGCCAATGAGGTCAAAAAATAATAATGTGTCCTTGATCCAACCATAATTTAGACAGCTACTTTACATACTGAAAGAATGATTTCTCAAGCCATAAAGATCCTTCTTTGTCAAGAAATCTGGATTTTGTATAGCATTGTTATAGCAGGTCATGAGACTGGTTTGAAATTTTTTTATACCACCCTAAGAGACTGTTATGCGTAGAATTCCCATCCTTTGTCCCATCATTTTAAGGGGCCTTAAAAGATAATTAACTACTCCAAGACATGGCAATTTCGTATAAAATCATTAGAGTAGTTAACGTACTTGGTCCAAAATGGGCGGAGATGCTCGAAACCAATCTCCAACCAAGGTTTCGACTGGCCATTGTAGTGAATCACTGCTGCCTTTTTTACATCTTCGACTTTGGTCTTATTCTGATAACCCAATCCTAGCAAGTGCCAGGAGGGATCGATAGGTTGAACGTGACCCTTAAATGCAATCAAAGCAGGAGGAAGAGTTCCTAGTTTCCATAATGTCAGGTTTGACTTCAGATTCTGCAAAAACAACTCCAAGTAAGAAGAATAAAAACATAAAGTGGTAAAGCCTCATCAACTGTTGACAGCATATTAAGCAGTTTTATAAGATGAAATGGCACAAGGATATTAGACATACCACAGAATAACTAGCAATTATGAAGTTCAAGAGTGACTATGTACAAAATTTAGTGGAACCCCAAGAAATATTTCAGATAATTATATTTTTAGCCAAATGTGGGCTTCAAGCCTTCATGTGTGGTATAAGCGACCAATTTTGGTCCAATTGGGAAATTCAAAATCCAAATATTCTGTGAGCTTGGAAAACTTTAAATTACTGTCTTAAATTGTCAGTCCAAATATATAATAATACTCCCTCCATCATGAAACTTTTTCTCATTTCATAGTTGGCACGAGATTTAATAAAAAGTAGTATCATTTGAAATGATAGATAAAGTAAGGGAAAATGAGAATATTGTGGGGCCCAAACTTTTATTGTGAGTATGAGTTATTTCCAAATAAAGAAATGAGAAAAAGTTTCGTGGACAAGCAAAAAAGGAAAATGAGAAATAATTTGGTGGACAGAGGGAGTATAATAAATGCCTTTGATACGATAGACCCATATAGTTAAGAAGGCGAAAAGGTCCAGTCATAACTCATAAGTGTGAAGAAACTCAAAGAAAGACCTGACCTTTGACTAGCCATACTGATGGATTTGAATTTTTTTTTTAAACTGACTATAGTGAAAGTAATCTCGCAGATGGCAAGTATTTTCTTGTGCAAATCGTTTCTTTACAGAACTAAACGAAATAAGCGAAAGCTATATAAAGAGTTAATGAGTCAGATGATAGACAGAAAATGCTGGAAGAAAAGTTAACAGACCTCCTTAAGCCAGGCATGATAAGTATCTCTTATATTTGTCTTTCTCCATGTGCTCAAGTCAAAGACATTCATCCCATATGCCCATGCACATTCATCTGGATTCAAGTTTTTCGCTACAAGGGGGTGTGAGAAGTTGAAATAGTTTCTAAACCGCTTAGACATAACCCACTCATCTTCGCCTTTACAAGTTTCAACAGCTCCATTAACTTTTCCATTAAGATCGATTTCCCAGAGAGGACTCAAATCACGTTGAATTACAATGTCATCGTCCAAGAAAACCACCTTGTCAAGGTTAGGGAATAGCTGAAGAACATAACAAACTATTAACTCAACTTAATTAAGAAAAAGACAAACTAGAGGAAAATAAAATAATATCTCATAACATAATTTTGGAGCCAATTTTAATACTTGCCTTAATCTAACATGAGATTAGTTTTAAAAATGGAACAGTGTCATAAAATATTCGAGGAAAGATTCTACTCTTTCAGACGGAGGAAAGCATATTTATTGGACAAGTTAGTATCATTGATCATTCACTCAATCAAACTCGTTATCCAGATTTAGGAGAAGTGTTCTTACTGAAGAAATTGCAGATGAAAATCAAGCATGAAGAACCATGAAATACAACAAACAAAAATCTTAGGAGAACATCTGATAAGTAAAACAAAAGTTTATGTCCAACATGGCAAATTGGCTATGTGCAAGATTTGGGGACTATTTAAGTTGCCTGAAGTTATTCATAATCGAAAACCATTTTTTTCAATGCTACTTATGGGCTTCTCAGTGGAGATTTGATAGGTTCTCTAACTGCCCCGGCAAATTTGTGATGGTTGAAAATGAGAACAGATTGCAGTCTGAGCAGTGACTAATGCACAATTTTATCTTAGATGGTTGCATAATGTGGGTCATTCATAGGCCATAGCTATCAGAGATCAAATAAAAAAAAAAAAAAATTTAAATGACTCAAGCAAAATGTTTCTGTTAACTGTAACTGCTGATTACCTCTGGAAGGTATATCCGAAGATGATTGAGCAATGAGATATACTTTGGACTTCTGGCCTGTAACTTTGAGGCAAACGATCGTGGGGTCGTATCGCTAAGATTGGCCCCAGCAATGTGATTTCCATGGTAGTAATTTCTTATTCCATAGTGGTTCTCCACAGCTTCAAGAACTGGAATATTCTCTCTTGTTAACCAATCAAATTGATGCATACCTTTTACTTCAACTATAGCAGGATACATAGGATTTAGGGCGAACCATGAATGCATGCCAGCGTAAGTTTTCTTGTCAGTTATGACATGGAAAACAATCTTTTCAGGGTTTACAGATGACTGTACAGCAGATGCTACAACAACTGAAGCAGCAAGAATGTTGTCTGTTGATAACACAAAATGATGGTAGGAATTGTCAGAAAGCAAAGGGAGTAACTCTGGAGTAGGTAACTGCCTGCGTGCATATGCATTGGAAGAATATTCATCGGTCAGCCTCAATGAGAGACAGTGAATGGATTTAGGAATTGCACTAGCTGCAAAATGTTTATTCATTAGCTCAGCGAACTTGGACTCCCTGATCTCCCTTTCAAACCTCTCCATCTGTTGGGCCAGAAAGTTTCAAACTATGAGAACTAGTGAAACAAAGCTATATATAATTTTCTTGGTAAGACAGACACATTAATAATGTTAATAACATCGTAGCAGCAATTCTTTCAATAAAGATTATTTTCCAAGCCATCAATACATTTTGCCACGAAGAACCACCAATTATTACATTTGTCAGAAGATTACTAGTCAAAAGCAAATATATATATATATATTTGCTCATCATAGCATATAATTTTGCCAAGATATACTCTCTGCATCACTGAAATTCTACAGAAAACTTTAAGTGCAAGTATTTTAGCCTCCAGCTCTCCTAAAGAGCCAAATTGGAACAACTTTTTGTGCCACTGCAAAACCTTAGATATTCACAGGAGTACAGAGAATGGTGAAGTGCCAAAGTATGTAATTAAATCGAAAAATAATATTAAGGTATCAATAAGCACCTCATATTAAATTCTGGGCAGCTTAGAAGAAAAGGGTCTCACTACTATTTTTTATTTTTCTATGAGAAAAAGAAATTTTATTGGTTTAAAATATGTTAAGAAAATACAAAGGAATAAGAAATCCCCAAGGATAAAATAGTGCTATGAATTCACATCATGAACCTCATCTAAAGATTCCTCAATATCTTCAAAACCACTCTTATTCCTTTTGAGCCGTAGGGACCAACATACAGCTTGAACAATGACTCCTCAGACCCAGAGCACTTTACCCTTTTAGCTTATGAGGCAAAACGGGTCTCATGACTCTCATTAACTAGTTAGTCCTTTAAATATATATTTCTTTTTCATAAGAGATCAACTGGAAAACTGGCAGTCAAACAAGCGGAATACCCTACGGTGATTAATCAGGCAGATTTAGGAGTGAAAAATATCAAAGAGCAAAGATGAAGATTTCAGCATTTTTCTCAAAAACAACATATGTTAAATCAAGCTAAAATAACGCTGGATTCAAAGCTGGTGGAATAATTACAGCAACAAATAACCGAGTTAACAAAGACACTACAGAGACAGCATGCAGTGATCAGGGAATACTCTTACCATTCCTTTCAAAATTAAAGCAAACTCCTTTGAGCTGTATTTGACGGATTTCACTTCAGAAACAAGTAGATTAAAAGAATCTGGCAGCTTCAGATTGTCAGGGACTTTCTCTGAGTTAACTTGATTCAAGATTTTAATGAAGTCCTTGACCAACCTCTGTCATATTAGCAACAACAATAAAGTTTCAGGATAGTTTTTATATTAGACTGTCAAGGTAGGTAACTGTCTCAGTACCGCACTAGAATGTCATCAAGTTAATACGATAAAAAATGCCAACAACAAAAGTTTACCCCAGAATCATCAGATCTACCAAGAAGTTTTGGCCCCAACCGTCTCCCTAAGCAATCTGAAATCAAAAGGAAGTCAAATATAAACCAAAGAAATAGATATGGAAGGAACTGTATAACTTGACATTTAGATGAAGAAAAGGGAAATTCAAGATAAAAGGTAAGAGCCAAGAATGACTTGCAAAATACTTCAACGAAATACCAAAAATAAAATTAAAAAATGGGCTAATTCTAAGGTATGTAAGCACCGGGAGGTATAAATTTAAGGGATGACAAGGAGTTCTTGTTACAATGAAATGCGTAACACAAAGTAATGAACTGAAAAAAGAAGCAAACTTATATTCTTGAAAGCTTTTTAAAGAAATATAACCCAAGATATTTCAGTTTAAGAGTGGCAGATGAGAAAGTGAACTTGGAAACAGAACATAGACTTAGTGCCTTCTAATCTCACTCTACCGCTATGCCTTAATTTAGATATACTGAGTTTCAAGTATCTTGTACAAGCTGCATCGAAAATCAAACACTTCTCTTATTCATCAAATTTTTTTTATCTCGAAACTATTTCAGCTCACTATTTATCAAGGGAAGCATAAAAACCAAATTTTCATCTCGAACATCTATTCACAGCAATAAGTTAATTATCTACAAGTATTTCAGCTCGCCAATTCCCAAATCCAGTATGAACAGACGATATAAAAAAATCAGATCCCAAATGAATCCAACTTCAATTGTCAGTATATACATATTCGATTCACCTAAACCAGTCCCAATCTGCATAAAACTAACAATATAAGATTTAAATTGCATGAAACCGATCATGAAAGAAGATATCAATTGAAGACAGCATGAAAAGGTCAAAGAGGGGAAGTACCGAAGGAGGAACACTTGTTGACACCTTCGAGTGTGACGAGTGCGGTGAGAATGAACACAAACGGTAATAAAAAAGCAAGTATCAGAATGGTGTGAAAAAGTGTGCGATACGAAATGTGACGAGCTGCGACCTTGATCTTCATCAAATCTCCGCCTCCTCCATTTACATTTCCTCCGCTGCTGTTTGAAGATATTGTTATACTTCTCATGCTAGGTGAGAAGTGCAGCTGCATCTTCCTCCTACGCCACGATTCTCCTCTTTCCTCCTCCGGCCCTCCTACAAATCAATAAACCGCCAACTCCGCCGCTGCCGCCAATATTATGAATGCTAATACCCTTCAAATTCCTGTTAAACGGCAAAAAACTCTTCACCATCAGATCCACCCCAAAGCTATTCAACGATCCCGATTCTCCTCCTCAGCAGTGACTTCCACCGCATCCCCATTCCTACGCCACAAGCCCAACCATTCCACTACTCTAGGGCTTCCGATTGCTCATACATTCCTACACCAATATACATGCATAATACCTTTCTGCCAATGGATGCACGAATCTGCAAATTAGATTAACACATCAATTAAAAACATCAAGTCAAATTCTCGCCTCTCGTTCCCTCTATCCCTCTCTCGTCGAAATATTTGCAGCTTTCCGTTGATCAAAGAGCTGATGATTGAATTTCTCTCTCTGGATCGGTAGTCGGAGGAGTGAAATGTAGAGAGAGAAAGTATTTAGTGTAAAATTCCTGATACATCCCGATATATAATATTATTGCCCTTTTCTCACTTTTTAGTTTTTACATAACTGGTAAGTAAAAATGGAACAATTGCCATTTAATTATTATAGAAAAATATAATTAAGACATATACACATTAGCGCAGATCCGCACGTGCTACAACTGATAAATATTTTATACTATAATTTTATTTATTTTACCGTTAGACAAAATTTTCTATCACTGACTTTTATGCATGAGAAAATGATTTCATTTAATATTATATAATACTATGACTCAGATATTGATCCCTCGTCAAATAGTATATTTTAATGTCAAATGTATTTATAATAAAATTAGTTTTTTTTTTATCAGTAAATTAGTGGGTAGTAGTTAGAAGTTAGTTCACCAAGTCTCTATACACTCATATATCTTCAAGTCATCATTATATCTCTCTCCTATTCGTTCCCAAAGGGAATCGAACCCGGGTCACTCACTCAAGTGAGGAGCCCGATAGTTTATAATTTTAAGTTAATTAATATTCTCTAAGGCTTCGTTT
Source organism: Prunella vulgaris (assembly GCA_026898435.1). Lineage (NCBI taxonomy): Eukaryota > Viridiplantae > Streptophyta > Magnoliopsida > Lamiales > Lamiaceae > Prunella > Prunella vulgaris. Next base: position 594,962 of record JAPKLY010000187.1, read on the forward strand.
GGTTCGAAAGATAAAAATATATATCCACTAAAAACATGCATATTTTTTACGGATAGATAATATACCCTAAAATTAATATCTTTTCGTGAAAATAGCTCACACATTTCATTGAAATAATTTATATCAAGGGGTGTATGGTTGGATCTTTTGAAAAACGAGTAATGGTAATCAAAGTTATAGTGCGTGTTTGGAATGACTCTATTGTGACTTTGATTTCTAGAAACTAAGAAATTATATTTATCATAGTTCAATTATACGAGAACTATGACTTTTATTTTGTGCTCATTCCATTCCTATACACTTTTCATTACTTACAATTATACAAAATGCTCCATAAGTTCCACTTTATACTTTATCATTGCCTAAATGTATTTTTTAAAGTACTTATATTTATTCAATAATAATATTATACTTATAAACTAATACTATTATATTTAATCAGAGTTTAGTGTGTTTGTGTGTGTAAAATATTATGATATATTTTATAGAAATCGTGATATTAGTAAATGAATTTAAGTATTATATGAAGGTAAAGCTATTGTTGAATGAATTCAATTTTACACGTGAACAAGTTTTATACGAGAGTTTGACATTATGTGAAGGTGTAAAATGAATGTGTAAAATGAATGGTGTTGTCCTAATTCATTATTGGCAAATTCCACATATACACATATTTATTGTGAATATTTTTAAAAAATTATACTAATTACTTTAGTGCGAAGTATTACTTACTTCGTTGAATGGGTTTACTTTAAATTAATTGTATGATAATATTAATTTGCAAGTGTTATTTTTTTTCATTAATTTCCTTTGTCACTAAACCACTCTGACGACACACGAGAAATAACACCCTTTTTTTTGTTTTAAGGGAGAAATAACACCTAGTGTCATATATATGTGCAACATTTACATATATATTATTCTTACATCCCATTAAATGGTATGCACTTAGATACAAACTACATCACTGCATCAAGATGGACTCAATCATATCATTATATTATATTATGTATATAGAGTATTAAATATTATAATATTGATAAATATATATAATAATATTGGCGATTATATATAGTGGCATTAGTTTTTTGCTATAAAATTGGTCCACATGAGACATACTATGAAATACACATAATTTAAGGTGAATTAAATTCATCATATAAAATTTATACTACTCCCTCCGTTCCACTATAAATTGCTCATTTTGTCATTTTCGTCTGTTTCACTATATGTTGCTCAATATTCTTATACCCTTCTTAATATTAATGCCCAAAAATTGTGAGCAACTTATAAGAGGATGGAGGTAGTATTACATATATCTACTGATACCATAATATTTAATAGCGTAAAATATTATAACAATTAACATATATAACATTATAATAATTATATATTATGAAAATTATTCACATAATACCTGCTCCAAGTATTTTGTAGTACATGCACAAAACACCAAATAGATCATTATAAAAAAACGATTTCAATAATGACATTGCAACACCTTCTTTAGATCAGCTTAAACCCTAACTTTCAATAGAAAGAATTAGGGTGTGTTTTTTTTAATTATTCGAGAACCAATTTTTTTTTTCTCTGCATCTTTATAAATATTAGATGAATGATTGAATATTTCTATTATTATTGTTATGGTCTAATATTTTTAAAAAATCATTTATTATAACACTGAAAACAAATTAAAGAAATTAATATAAAAGAAAAAAAATTAAATGAAATATTAATTTAATCGTAAATTCATTAAAATGATAAGGTACAAGAGGTGACAAAAAATAAAAATATAAGATATATTCAGAAAATCCTCAATTAATTACTCTTCTAAATCTATTCTAGGATTTACTGACCAATTATTTAAAAAAAAAAACATCTTTTACTCTAATTAATCATTAATTCATTATTATTACCATTAAATTTGTGGGAAATCATTATTATTACCATTAAATTTGTGGGAAATCATTATGCGGCGCGCCATATAAAAGTTGACCTTCTATATAGTATATAGGAGTATTATTTAATTTGTTTCTTTAAAATCTATAATATAATATTATTTTTATTGATTAATTATTATTTTTATTTAATTTCATCATTATCAAATCAAATCTTAGATATTATTTCCATTCAAAATAGAGATAAAAAGAAATCCTGTTCAAAAATTCAACAAAGCTGCAAACACGCTATTAACAATTAATTTTCTTAGATATTTGTTGATGGGCGAGCCACTCGAGATAATTCGAAGAATCAAGAGGTCGCCTCTGTAGTGCTAGAGCTCGCCC